>PVKA01022927.1:0-36353 GCA_004027165.1 Ctenomys sociabilis | reverse complement strand
AGAATTCTCAAAGTAGAAAGGAGTAGGCAATATTTAAAGATTTAAAATTTCTGAATTTAGTTCAACTTATAATATCACATTTCTAGAAAAATGAACCTTTTGCACAAGAAATCTAAATAAAATCATACCAAGATACACAAAAATGAAATTGTCCAAAACTTATTGTAAAGAAAAAAATGATTAAACCATATACATAAAAAATATTAGCTATGGAAGAAAAAAATTAAATAGCATATTATTCTGCATTAGAAAGAAAAAAAGGACCAAGTATGTAGGAAACTAAACTAATTAAAGGACTGAAACAAAAAAAAAGATCTATCCTCTTTGAATTTTATACTTAGCAAACATACCTTTCAAAAATAAAAGTAAAATATTTTCTAGTTACACAAACTTGAAATATTTTAACACCTCCAGATGTAGCATAACAAAGAGCATAATTCAAAAGGCATGAGAAGTTGCAGTATGATCCTGGATGAACAATAAAGAGCTCTCAAAGTGATAGTTATGAAAGACTATATAAAATATATTAGATGAACCCTTATGTAAAAGGTCAATGAAGATTTCTATGAAACAGTACCAATTTTATGTCCGGTTACACATGTATTTTTTTCATATATATGTATGTGTATGTGTGTATAAAGGATAGGGAAGAAGTAATATAAAGTCAACAGAAAATTAAAATATGCTTTTTAAAGTTTCTAATACTAGGAGAAGATATACAAAGTATTTTAGATAAATTGTAATTCAAAGATATAGTATAAATCTTAAAACAAAAATTAAGATTAAGCAATATTCAGAAAATTAAATACTAATTAATTTAAAATTAAATGTTTCAAAACAATTGAACTAAGAAGAAGCTGTCATGATAGTAAAGGATTACTAAGAATAAAACATAAGATAAATGCTGGAATGACAAATAAATGACCATCACTTCTGACAGAAATCACAACAATAAAGGATTGAATTTTTAAAAAACAAACATTTCCATAGTAACTGACCCCGGTGACACTAACATAGATGAAATGCCAGATGTTTCGGAAGATGTTTTTGTCAATGGGACACAACACCCAACACCACAACTCTAAGGAAGAGAAATTTATTTTAGTTCATGGTATGTAGCAGTTCAGTCCATAGTCAGATCTAAAGCAGGGAAGCCTAGCATTAAGGCATGGCAGAGGACAATTCCTCTTTGAATGGCAAGCAGGAAGCAGAGAGAAGGAACAAGGGTGGAGGGCAGGAGGTAGACTCTCCAAGGCCAAATCAGTGAACTGCCACATCCAACTGGGTTTCACCTTCCACTTCACAATTTAGCTATAAACTTATAACAGGGCCCTCAAGTTTAAAGTCCCAATTCAGAAATGGGCATCTGAGATGAATACACACTTTTCAGAGGACAAAATTAAAGAAGCGAATAAATATATGAAAAAAGGCTCCACATCACTAGTCATAGTGAAATGCAAATAAAAACAACACTGAGAAACCATCTCACTCCAGAAAGAATGGCTATCATAAGGAAATCAACCAACAACAAATGTTGGAGAGGTTGAGGGGAAAAGGGAACACTTCTCCACTGATGGAAACTCCTCCAAAGAGTAGGACTAGAAATCCCATTCAAGCCTGCTATCCCCTACTGGGAATTTTCCCAAAGGAACCGAAAACATTGTATCATACTGATATATGTGTACCTATGTTTATAGCAGCACAATGTGTGATAGCAAAATCTTGGAAACAACCAAGATATCCATCACATGAGGAATGGTTGACAAAGATATGGTATTTCTATATAATGGAGTATTACTCAGCTATTAAGAATGATAAGCTTGAAGCATTTATACTGAAGTGGATGCCACTTGAACATATACTCATAAGTGAAATAAACGAGACACACATGTGTAAATATCATATAGTATCCCTAGTATAAGAATTCAATATAAGAAATACAAATACAAATGTACAACAACGACTAAGTCAGATAAGGCAAAGAGAATGGCATATGCTGCAGGGTACTAATCAGTCTTTCTTCTGGATGGTTAACAACCTAATTTCACGGATCAAAATTGGAGAAATAGAAGAGCCACAAGGCCAGCCAACATTTCGGCCCTAGCCTTCAAGATCAGCAAAGACACAGGACATAAGAGAACCTGTACTGCAACATCATGAAACTCAGTTGAGCCCCAAATTTTCTGAACAAGGAGATTATGGAGCCACAGAGGAAAGAGATCAAAGTTCTATAGTGTGCCTGGGAGAGTCACATGGAGAGAAAACTTTCTCTCAGGCTCTCACAGAGAGCAAACTCGTCAAGCATTGGCCGTGACTCATCCACATGGATGACACAGACAAAGGATCTACAGAATAAGTTACAGGATTACAAGATAAACTCTGAGGGGACTTCACTGACCTCATCAGAAACAAAAACTACATGTTTTGCTATGTAGGTCTTGATCTATCTAGGTCTTAACCACCCAGCAGAAAAGTATAAAACTCAGGTATACAGTGCAGGGCCATAATATTAATATTAGTTGAGCTGTAAAAGGCTATGGTTGACAACTTCTTCAGATAACTCACTATTGTTGTGAAATGCTGGACTGTGTTGGATTGTGTCACTGAGTTCAGGCACCTAAATTGGTTTAATGACAATGGAGTGCCCATCTTTGACAGGTCTAAACAAAAACAAAAAAAAAAGGGTATAGAAAGAATCATGATGTGTGTGTATGGACAGTACAGTTGGGATAGATACACTGTGCTTCTACATAATTCTGTGAGAGGCAAGATTTCTACTAATGGTGGTTGGACAAGATATTATGTCAGCTTCAAGTATTATGGACAACCACTAGGAAAATAACAAGGTAGAAGGTATTAATTATTGAATTTTGATATAATTCAGGTATAAAAAATAAGATACGTAAACAGCTACACTCTCTTGATTTACTGATAAGAGACATCTGCTGTAATGATGTCTGTAAGTATAATATCATGTATGCACTTTGTACGATACCAAAACATTATGAAAACAGTTTGCAATGTATTAATTTATCGAATCCATCCTGTTAATGTGTCTTAAAACTGTCTCATTGATATTTGTACTTCAATAAAATAAAAATAAAAAAACAATTTAGTTATAAACTCACAATCATTTGTCTAAAGCCCCATTTAGAAGCCCAGAAGGCTTTGAGGGCACATCTAGATATAAACCATAACATCAGACAAATAATTTAACAGAACAATAATTTTTAAAAAGTTCAATGAACAAAAAGAGAAGCAAATAAACAACTTAATGAAATGGGAAGACAATTCAGGATTTTAATAAGTAAATAGAAATTCTGGAACAAATATCTCGGAAATGGAAAGCTCAATGAGTCAAATAAAAATTTCAAACTGGCTCCTCTGAAAACAATCTTTTCATTGTTCCCAGACCATCCCCCTTCCTGCTGCAGCCACCTCCGCTGCATGCTTCCATCGCAGTCTCCAGCAGCTGTCTCGCCAGAGTCCTCGAACTCTCGCTTTCTTCTTCACCTGCTGCACTGAACCACCAGTGTACTGCACCATGTCAGACACTGTTGTGAACGCCAGCTATGAGATAACCACCAAGAGCTTCAAGGAGAAGGAGGTCGTGGAGGAGGCAGAGAACAGTCAAGATGGCCCTGCGAACAGGAACACTCATGAGGAGCATGGCGAGCAAGAGGCCGACAATGAGGAAGATGAGGAAGACAGGAAGGAGAAGAAGAAAGTGAGGTGAGGAAGAGGATGGAGATGAAGATGAAAAAGCAGAGACAGCTATGGGCAAGTGGCAGCTGGGGACAATGATAACGTGGATACCAAGAAGCAACCAACAAGGATGACTAAACAGCAAAAAAAAAAAAAGGGAAAAGTTAACTAAAAAAGGCAACTGTGGCCTATTCATCCTCCATTTCCTGTCTCAGAATCTAAACGTGATCACTTACAATTAGAGAAGCGTCCACCCACCGCGGCTGCTCCACCAGCAGACACTGCTCTTCACTACCACCCCACTGAAACTACGTGTGAATTTGCAACAGGGGGGAAAAGGAACCAAAACTTCCAAGGCCCTGATTTTTTTCCTTGAAAGTACTTTAAGGGCCGGGGAGATGGCTCTTGCCTGGCAAGCGTAAGGGCCTGAGTTCAATCCCTGGTTCCGGAAAAAAGGAGAACTTTAAAAAGGAAAATTTGTTTGTATTTTTACTTACATTTTATATTTTTGTACATATTATTAGGGTTCAGCCAGTTTTGATGATCCTTGGATGATCAAACCAGCGTTTGGAGCATCCTCTGTCCAACTTCCAACTTTACTTGGTATGACCATGTTCATTATAATCTCAAGGGAGAAAAAAAAAACTTGTAAAAAAGACAAAAACAACAACAAATCTTATTCCAAGCATTTCAGTAACTTTTTTGTGTATGTACTTCGCTGTACTATAAGGAGTTCATTTGTATGAGATGGTTAAAAAGGTCAAAGATAAAAGGTTTCTTTTTTTTCCTTTTACTGTCAATGAAGATGCTGTTTATTTATTTATTTATGGCCTATTTGGTGTCTCTGTGCAACATTGTCCTCCAACAATAAACTAGAAATTAAATAAATAATAAAAATCAATGGAAATCCTAGTGAGCATGTTTAACTAGGAGAAGGCAGATAAAGTACATCAGTTATTATATTCAGACTATAAGAAAGAAATTAGGACCTTTGGGATCTGATTTTTAAAACAAATTTAAGAGTCTTTAGAAGAGGTTTCAGGGCCCCTGCCCCCAAGCTCGCCAAGCGAGTGATAATTTTTATGACTGTCCTGGCCCCAAATCCAGAGACCAGTTTGGTGAGTGTATGGGAGAGCCTTTGACTTTTCCCTGCGTGCACCACACCATCCAGAGCCCCCAACCCCAGGACATCTGAGCAAGCAATTGGCCTGAGACACCAAAGACTGGCCTGCCCTGCAACTCCCTGGAGTCCCTGCCCCCAAGCCTGCTGAGCGAGTGAGAATCTTTGTGACTCTTCCGCGACCTTATCCTCCCTCACCCAGCCTGATGAGTGTGTGGGAGAGCTTCTGTGCTCCCCAGTGCTTGCTCAACCAGGGACACAACAGAGGTGAACCTCAGGCTAACAATTGAAATCTCAAACAATAGACTGGCAATCGAATCTCATTACACGCTAAGGTTATAGCTGCACCAAAGCTCTACACCAAAGATCAGAGGTCAGTGCTGTATAAAATGACAAACACAAGGAGCAAAATGCAATTTCAAGCCTTGAGTCCACCAATAAGTGCAGAGGACCCTAGCTCAGCTAAAATGAATAAATTAATAGAGGCAGAAGAAAAGAAACAACAGAAGAAAGTTATAGAGGAACACAGACCAGAATTAATGCCTGAAATTAAAAAAAAAAGAAATTTTTGAATACATAGCATCTGAAGTAATGAATCAAATCCAGAAATGTATGGGGGAAGCCCAATGCCCACCCAAAACAAGTGCAGAGAACACTATTCCAGCTGAAACGTATGAATTAAGAGCATCACAAGCAAAGAAACAACAACAAAAAAGTAAACAGGACCTCAGCACCCTCTATCACCCCTCCTAGTCAATATAGTTTTGGAATCATTAGCAACAGCCATTAGACAAGAGGGAGAAATAAAAGGAATATAAACAGGTAAAGAAGTTAAAGTATCACTATTTACTGAGGACATGGCACTTTACTTGGAAAACCAAAAAATTCCACCAAGAACCTACTAGAATTGATACATAAACTCAGTAGCATACCAGGATACAAACTCAGTACTCAAAGGCCAGTAGCATTCCTCTACACAGATAACAAACACACTGAGAGGGAAACTACAGAAACAATATCTTTTACAATAGCACTGCAGAAAATGAAGTACCTTGTAATTCACTTAACAAAGGAAGTCAAAGATCTTTTCATGGAAAATTACAACAATCTAAGAAAAGAGATCATAGAGGATTTCAGAAAATGGAAAGATATTCCATGCTCCTGGATAGGAAGAACCAAAATCATGAAGATGGCCATACTGCCAAAATTGTTGTACAGATTTAATGCAATCACTATCAAACTGCCACCAACATACCTCCCAGACCTAGAGAAATCGTTCCTCAAATTTATTTGGAACCAGAAAAGACGTAGAATAGCAAACGCAATCCTGGCCAACAAAGACAAGGCAGGAGAAATCACAATTCCTGACTTGAAATTATAATACAAAGCTACTCTGATACAACCAACATGGTATTGGCAATGAAATAGACCTGAGGATCAATGGAATAGATTAGAAGACTCAGAAGCCTCTTCGAATACAGTCAGCCACCTGATCTTCGACAAAGGGGTCAAACATGCTTACTGGAAGAAAGATAGTCTCTTTAACAAATGGTGCTGGAAAACCTGGCTTTCTACATGCCTAAAACATAAATTTGACCCAGCTTTATCACCATGCACTAAGCTAAAGTCAAAATGGGTGAAGATTTAAATATTAAAACAGAAGCACTCAATCTCCTGAAAAAGAAAGTAGGAGGAACTCTTGAAGACATAGGGGTAGGCAAAGAGTTCATGAACAAACATGTATACAAATGGAAACACTTGAAAGAATTAAAAACTAGGATCAACACTTATTGAGAAGTTTTTGCACATCAAAAGAAATTATCAACAAAGTGAAAAGACAGCCCACAAAATTTGAAAAATATTTTAACTAATAAGCACTCAGACAAAGGTCTGCTCTCTAGAATTTATAAAGAATTAAATACTTTACAGCCCTAAAATTTAAAGACCCAATCCAGAAATAGGCATCTAAGATGAACATGCACTTCTCAGAAGACAAAATTAAAGGAGAATAAATATATGAAAAAATGCTCCACATCACTAGCCACTCGTGAAATGCAAGTTAAAACAAGACTGATATACCATCTCACTCCGGAAAGAATGGCTATCATGAAGAAATTCACAAACAACAAATGTTCAAGAGGTTGTGGGGAAAAGGGAACACTTCTCCAATGCTGGTGGGAATGTAGACTGGTACAACCATTGTGGAGGTCAGTGTGGAGACTCCTCAAAAGAGTAGGACTAGAAATCCCATTCAAGCTGCCTATTCCCTTACTAGCAATTTTCCTGGAAGACATGAAAACAGCATGTCATAGTGACATGTGTGTACCTATATTTATAGCAGCACAATTTGTGACAGCAAAATCTTGGAAACAACCAAGATGCCTGTCACATGAGGAATGATTGAAAAAGATGTGGTATTTCTATACAATGGAGTTTACTCACCCATAAAGAATGATAAATTTGAAGCATTTATATTAAAATGGATGCCACTTGAAGATATACTCATAAGTGAAGATATACTCATAAGTGAAATAAACCATGTGTGAAGTAATATTTCACACATGTGTAAATATCATATAGTTTCCCTAGTATAAGAAATCAAAAGAAGAAATACAAATAGAAATGTATAACAACAACTGGAAAGAATTTAGTCAGATAGTTAAGGTAAACTGAACTGCATATATTTCAGGGTACTAATCAGCTTCTCTTCTGAATGGTGAACAACCTAACTTCACAGATAAAAAATTGGAGAAATGGAAGGGCTGCAATGTAGCCAACATTTTGTTCCAAGCCTTTCAAGGTCAGTAAAGACTCAGGACATAGGAGGACCTGTACTATGACATCATGGAACTCAGTTGTGCCCTAAATTTTCTGATCAAGGAGACTATGGAGCCACAGAGGAAGGTGATAAATGATCTATAGTGTGCTTAGGGAGAGTCACATGGAGAGAAAGCTTTCTCTCAGCCTCTTACAGAGAGCAAGATGGTCAAGCAATGTCCTTGACTCATTCACATGGCTGACACTGACAAAGTGTCTACATACAGGGTGAGGTACGGGATTTCAGGATAAACCCTGTGGGGACTTGACTGACTTCATCAGATACAAAAATTGCATTTTTTGTTTTATAGGTCTTGCTTTATCTCAGTCTTAACTATCCAGCAGGAAAGTATAAAAATGAGGTATATAATATAAGGCCATAATAATAAGCTGAGCTGTAAATGGCTCTAGTCAAAAACTTCTTCTGATAACCCTCTATTATTGTGGACTGCTGGACTGTGTTGTTTCACTGAGTTCAGTCACCTGTAATAATTGAACAACAATGGAATGCCCATCTTTGACAGGACTAAACAAAAAAAGAGGATACAAAGGAAGAACCATTCTGTGTTTGTATAAACAGTACATTTAGATTAAATATGCAGTACTTCTGCATAATTCTATGAGAAGAAATATTTGCACTAATAATGTTTAGACAGGATATTCTGTCAGCTTCTTGTACTATGGACACCACTAGCAAGACAACAATGTAGAAAGTATTAATTATTGAAACTGTACTGTAATTCAGCTTTAAAAAAATAAGATAAGTATACAGCTACATTTTTTAATTCATTGATTAAAGGCATCTGCTCTAATAGTGTTTGTAAGTAGAATATCATGTATGCACTTGTATGACAAAAAAAACACTGCGAAAACAATATGCAATGTATGAATTATTGAATCTGCCCTGCTAGTTTGATTTGAAACTGTCTCATTGGTATTTATTCTTCAATAAAATAAAAAGAAGAGAAAGACCTGGACATCCAGGTATAGGAAGCATTTAGAACCCACGGCAGACATAATCAGAAGATAATCTCCCCACATTACATTGCAGTTAAGATGTCAAAGGAAAAGAACAAAGAATACTGAAACCTGTGAGAGAGAAAAAAGGCAAAATCAATTACTAATTAAAACCCATCCAAACAGCAGCAGAATAGGAAAAGTAGTTAACAAAAGAATATTAGGAAAGAATGAAACATCAGAGAAATAACAAACTGAGAAGAATTACTACATGTTTCAATAATAACTCCAAATGTAAATAGTCTTAATTCTCAATTAAAAGATAGATTGAGGGATGAGGAGGTAGTCAATGGTCTTGACAAGCTCAAGGACCCAGTTTCAATCCCCAGCACTGCATGCCATGCAGATTCCAGAACCCTGGGCACACCACGCATGGTGGCACGTGCCTATAATCTCAGTATTGGGAAGCTGAAACAAGAGGATTGCCACAAGTATGAAGTGCATAGTGAGACCCTCTATCAAATAAATTCAGATTGGCAATTGGACTTAAAAACTCGGGACTCAACGATATGCTTCCCATAGGAAACATACCTCACTGAAAAAGACAATCTGAAAATTAAAGGATAGAAAAATGATATTCCATGAAAACTGTGTCTTAAAGCAAGCAGAAGTATCTGTATATAATCATATCCAATAAAGTACAGGTCAAGACTAAACTAGAAGACATAAAGTCACTACATATTAATAAAATGAGCAGCCCATCAAGAAGATCTAATAATTGTAAATATATCAATACACCAAATACCAATGAACCCAACTTTGTGAAACAAATACTATTGCAAAGGGAAAATAGACCCCAACTATAGACAGGTAACTTCAATACCACACTCACAAATAGGTGAGTCAGGCAAAAGAATCAATGAAAACAATGGAAAAAAACTATACTGTAGATCAAATTGACTTAATCGACATGATTGTTCCATCCAACAATGGGGTACTCATTATTTTCAGCAGCTTACAGAACTTTCTGAAAAATAAGACTGTATTTAGGCCATAAAGCAAACCTTAACAAATACAAAATCATCACCATCATCATCATCCTATCATGCATCCTATTAAATGGAAAATAAGTGAAACTACAAATCAATAACTGAAATGATAGAAAATACACAAATATATGTTGAATAATACACTTCTAAACAATGAAAAAAATCATACAATATTTTTAAATTTCTAGAAGCAAATGACAATAAAAACACAACATAGCACCAGGGATATAGCTCAGAAGGTTAAGTGCCTGCCTAGCAAGTGCAAGGTCCTGAATGCAATACCTGGTGCTGTTAGAAAAAAAAAATACCAGAATTTATGGGCTAGAGAAAAGGCAAATCTTGAAGTTTATATTATGACCCTCAGTACTTACACTAAAAAACTAAGAAAGCTCAAATTAATAATGTGCTGATGTATCCCAAGGCAGTAGGAAAGCCAATACAAAGAAAGATATAAAAACAGATCAGAGATAAAATTAATTAAGCCAAGATTATAAGAATGATACCAAGAACCAATGAAGCAGAGTTGAGTAATATACAAAACTGATGAACATTTAGCCCAAATAATCAAAAGAAGATCAAAATTAATGAGATTAGAGACCCACCCAAGACCAGGTACTGCAAGTGTGTGGAAGAGCTTCTGCACTCCCTAGAACTGTCTGGACCTGTCTAGACCAAGCCCAAGCCCGCCTTCTGAGTGAGAACTTATGCTGCGCTCTTGGGACCCTTCCAGACTTGCCCAAGCTTAGGCCCTGTGAGTGTGTGGGAGAGCTTCTACACTCCCCTGTGCCTGCTGGACCTCTCAGAACCAAACACAGACCCAGCACATGAGTGAGACCTTTTGTCATGCTGTCAGGACAATTCCACCCTCCAGAGTCAGCCCAAGCCTGCCTTGTGAGTGAGAACTTCCTCCGTGCTCTCAGGACCCCTCCAAACCCACCCAGGCCCAGGCCCAGTGAGTATGTGGGAGAGCTTCTGCGCTCTGTTTCACCCCCTTGGACGCCTACAGTCCCAGCGCAGGCATGGCATACAGGCCTGGGGTGAAACTCTGCAGCTGAAGTCTCTGCAGAGAGACTAGGGGCCAAAACCACCCAAGTAATCCAGGAGCAGAACACCCTCCCAGAGGGGCACAACAGGTTCATCTCCAAGGACTGCAGTAGGAAGGATCTGAGCACAGTAGCTATACCCAAGCCAGGCACAACTGGATAAACTCTGCACCTGAATTTTAGTAGGTGCTATGGTTATAAATACACCAAAGCTCTACACCAAAGGTCAAAGGACAATGCTAAACAAAATGTCAAAGAGAATTAAAATGCAGTCTCAGTACTGAGCCCACCCAGAACAAGTGCAGATGACACTAGCACAGTTAAAATGTCTGAATTAATAGCAAGAAACAACAGCAGAAAGGTATAGAGGAAGTCAGAACAGAATTAATCTCTGCAACGAGGTATGAAAAGTGAAGCCATGTTAATATGCTGAGCTGTGAAAGGCTCAAGTCATCAGATTCAGACATTGCCAGTAACGTAAATAACCCACTACTTGTGGACTATGGGACTGTAATGGAACATTTTGCTGAATTCATGCACCTACAATATTTGGATGGCAATGGAATATCCATCTCTGAAAAAAACTAAAAAAAAAAAAGTGATATAAATGAAGGACCGTTTTGTATCTGCGTATACAAAATAGTTAGGATAGATATATAAGTACTTTCTCTTAATTCAGTAAGAACAAAGATTTGTTCTAATAGTGTCTGGACAGGATACCACGTCTGCTTCCTGTGTTATGAATGTCTACTACAAAGAAAACAATATGCAATATATTAATAGTTGTAACTCTCTTACCAAACTGTTTTGAATCAGTCTCATTGCAATTTTTCTTAATAGAATTAATAAAAAAGATAGTTAAAAGAAGAATTAATCTGTGAAATAAAAAGAAATCTATGAATTAATACTGTTTAAGGTGAAGAAACAACAGAAGAAAAGTATAGAGGAACTCAGATCAGAATGAACCTATGCAATAAAAAAAGAAATTTCTGAATTAATAGCATCTGAAGTAAAAAAAAAAGCAGAAAGGTATAGAGGAACTCAGATCAGAATTAACTTCTGAAATAAAAAAGGAAATCTCTGAATTAATAGCATCTGAGATAAAGAATCAAAAGTGGAAACATGTAGAGGAAATCAGTTCAGAAATAATCTGTGAGGTAAAAGAATTATTAATTGCTGCTCAAGAAAACACATAAGAAATAGAGATTAGAAAAATGACAGATTCCTTGAATGAGCAATAAAGGAAAGAAATAGATTGCATGAAACAGAGTCAACAACATATGCAGAAACTTAAAATTTCAATCACAAGTTTGCAAAACTGTTTGAGTGAAAGTGAAGACAGAGTATCAGATCTTAAAGAAACTGGTAAGAAAAGTTCTCTTAAAAGCAGCTATGATGCAGGAAAACATAATTCATCACCTGCAAGATGATGCAAAGATGAACAAGATGAGACTGATAGGCATCAGTGAGAAAGAAGGAGTCAATAGCAATGACACAAAGAGAATATAGGCAGAAATAATAGCAGAAAACTTACCAAATATGAGGAAACAATCTGACATTCAACTAACCAAAGCATACAGAATTCCAAATAACTTCAACCTAATTAAAAATACACCGAGACATATAATACCCAAGATCCCAGAAATCCACCGCAGGAACAATATACAGAAAGCAAAAGGATAGGTCAAGCAGGCAAAATTTGGCAAAGAAGTAACAGAACTCAATCAGACCTTGGAACAAATGGACTTGGTGAACATATACAGAGTGTTCCACCCAACCACAGCTGAATATACATTTCTTTCAGCTGCACATGGGTCATTTTCTAAAATAGACCACATACTGGTCCATAGGTCATGCTTACATATATGCAAGACAACAAATTATCTCATGCATATTATCTGACCACAGTGCAATGAAACTGGAAAAAAATGAAAAAAGTAAACAGAAAAACCCCATAAATACATGGAAATTAAATAACACCTTACTCAGCAACCAGTGGGTCTCAGATGAAATTAAACAAGAGATCCAACAATATCTACAACCCAATGATAATTCAAATACAACACATCAGAATTTATGGGATGTGATGAAAGCAGTCCTCAGAGAGAAATTTGTAGCTCTGAATTCATACATTAGGAATAGAGAATGGGAAAAAATAAACACCCTCACGTTGCAACTCCAGCATCTAGAAAATGAAGAGCAAACCAAGCCCAGAGCCCAAAGAAAGGGAAAAAAAATCATAAAAACTAGAACAGAAATTAATTCACTTGAGATGAAGAAAACAGATCAAAGAAGCAATGAATCAAAAAGCTGATTCTTTAAAAGATTAAATAAAACTGAGACGCCTTACATAACATCATCAAAAAGAGGGGAAAAAATTCAATTGTAAGCAATAAGTAATGAAAAGAGTGTACCTACCACAGACCCAAAAGAAATTCAGAAGATTGTCAATAGCTAATTTGAGAAATGTTACCCTCACACAATAGAAGACATAGAAGAAATGGACAGATTCTCAGAAAGGTACAAATTACCAAAACCAAATGTAGAAGATAAAATAACTCTCAATAACATAATAACAGCCAATGAAACATGAATGAAATAAAAACAATACCGACAAAGAAAAGTCCAGGTCCTGATGACTCATAGCTGAATTCTAAAAGAAATTTATGGATGATATGATCCCTATACACCTCAAACTATTCAATGACATTGAAAAGAAAGCAATTCTCCTAAAATCCTTCCTGGAGGCAAGAATTATACTGATACCAAAACCAGACAAAGATGCAAAGTAATAAAGAGAACCACAGGCCAATCTCCCTCATGAACTTAGATGCAAAAATCCTCAATAAAATCCTAGCAACCAGAATACAGCAAATCATCAAGAAGATTATACAACATGATCAAGGAGGATTAATCCCATGGATACATGGATGGGTCATTATAAACAATTCTATAAATGTAATACACCATATTAATAGAGTCAGATGTAAAAACTACATGATCATCTCAATTGACACAGAAAAGGCTTTTGGCAAAGTCCAACACTCATTCATGTTCAAAGTCCTAAAGAAAATTGAAATAGATGGCCTCTGCTTCAAACTAATAAAAGCTATCTATAAAACTTCAATGTCTAATATAATTTTAACTGGGGAAAATGAAATATTTTACTCTCAGATCTGGTACAAGACAAAGATGTCCTGTATTACCCCTCATATTCAATATAGTTATGGAATCATTAGTTATAACCATTAGATGAGAGAAATAAAAGGAATAAGAATAGGTAAAGAACTTAAATTATCATTGTTTACAGATGACGTGATACTTTTTTTAGGCTTAGAATCTTTTTTATTATTCTTTTTATTGAAGAAGAAATAGCAATGAGACACTTTCAAGACAAATTAACAGGACAGATTAGATAAATTAATACATTGCAAAATATTTTCTCAAAGTATTGGTGTTATACAAGGTGCATACATGATATTATACTTACAGGCATTATTATAGCAGATGTCTCTAATCAGTGAATGAAGAGAGTGTAGCTATCCACTTATTATTTATAGCTGAACTATATTATAGATTCAATAATTAATAGTTTCTACCTTGTTATCTCCCTAATGTTTGTCCATAGTACTAGAAGCCAACATAATATCTTGTCCAACCACTATCAGTACAAATCTTGCTTCTCATAGAATTATGCAGAAGCATGGCATATTTATCCTAACTGTACTGTTTATACACATCATGATTCTTCTTTCTATACCGCTTTTTTTGTCTAGACCTGTCAAAGATGGGCACTCCATTGTCATTAAACCAATTTAGGTGCCTGAACTCAGTGACACAATCCAACACAGTCCAGCATTACACATTAATAGTGAGTTATCTGAAGAAGTTGTTGACTATAGCCGTTTACAACTCAACTTATTATTATGGCCTTATTTTATATATCTCATTTTTATACTTTTCTGCTAGATCGATAAGACTGAGATAGATCAAAACTTATATACCAAAAGATGTAGCTTTTGTTTCTAATGAGGTAAATGAAGTCCCCTCAGGGTTTATCTTGTAATCCTGTAACTTAATCTGTAGATCCTTTGTCTGTATCATCCATGCGGATGAGTCACGGCCAATGCTTGACCAGTTTGCTCTCTATGAGAGCCTGAGAGAAAGTTTTCTCTCCATATGACTCTCACCAGGCACACTACACATCATCAATTTCTTTCCTCTGTGGCTCCATAATCTCCTCGGTCAGAAAATTTGGGACACAACTGAGTTTTGTGATGTTACACTACAGGTTCTGGCCTTGTGGCTCTTCTATTTCTCCAATTTTGATCTGTGAACTTAGGTTGTTAACCATCCAGAAGAAAAGCTGATTAGTACCTTGCAGGATATGCCATACAGTTTGCCCTAACTATCTGACTCAGTTGTCTTTAGTTGTTGTTGCACATTTCTATTTGTATTTCTTCTTTTGTCTTCTTATACTAGGGAGACCATACGATATTTGCACATATGTGTCTGGTTTATTTCACTTATGAGTATATGTTCAGTATAAATGCTTCAAGCTCATCATTCTTTATAGGTGAGTAATGCTCCAGTATATGGAAATACCACATCTTTTTCAACCATTGCTCATGTGATGGACATCTTGGTTGTTTCCAAGACTTAGCTATTCCAAATTGTGCTGCTATAAATATAGGCACAAATATATCACTTTGATATAATGTTTTCAGTTCCTCTGGGACAATTCTAAGTAGGGAGAAAGTTGGCTTGAATGGAATTTCTAGTCCTACTTTTTTGAGGAGTCTCCACACTGATCTCCACAACGGTTGTACCAGTCTACATTCCCACCAGCAGTGGAGAAGTGTTTCATTTACCCCATAACCTCTCCAGCATTTGTTGTTGGTTGATTTCCTTATCATAGCCATTCTTTCTGGAGTGAGATGGTATCTCAGTGTTATTTTTATTTGCATTTCACGGATGACTAATGATGTGCAGAATTTTTTTCATATATTTATTTGCTTCTTTAATTTTGTCCTCTGAGAAGTGTGTATTCATCTCAGATGCCCATTTCTGAATTGGGTCTTTAATTTTGAGGCCCTGTTATATTTTAGTTCTTTATATATTCTAGACAGCAGACCATTGTCTGATTGCTTATTAGTTAGGATTTTTTTTAATTTGTGGGTTATCTTTTCACTCTGTTGACAATTTCTTTTGTCATGCAGAAACCCAAGAAGAGTTGATCCCAGTTGTTGATTCTTTTAAGTGTTTCCCAAGCAAATATATGCTTGTTCATGAACTCTTTACCTACCCCTCTGTCAAGAGTTCCTCCTAGTTTCTCTTCCAGGAGATTGAGTGTTTCTGTTTTAATGCTTAGATGTTTAACCCATTTTGACTTTAGCTTAGTGCATGGTGATAGAGCTGCATAAAGTTTTAGTTTTTGGCATGTAGAAAGCCATGTTTTCCAGCACCATTTGTTAAAGAGGCTATCTTTCTTCCAGCAAGAATGTTTGGCACCTATGTTGAAGATCAGGTGGCTGACTGTAATCATAAATGACTCTGCATCTTCTAATCTATTTCATTGATCCTCAGGTCTGTTTTGTTGCCAATACCATGTTGATTTTATCACATTGGCTTTGTAGTATAATTTCAAGTCAGGAATTGTGATGCCTAATGCCCTGTCCTTATTGGCCAAGATTGCTTTTGCTATTCTAGGTCGTTTATGATTCCAAATAAATTTTAGGAATGATTTCTGTAGGTCTGGGAGGTATGTTGGTGGCAGTTTGATAGGGGCTGCATTAAATCTGTACAGCAATTTTGGGAGTATGGCCATCTTTACGATGTTGGTTTTTCCCATCCAGGAGCAGGGAATATCTTTCGACTTTCTGAAATCCTCTATAATCTCTTTTCTTAGGGTGTTGTAATTTTCTGTGAAAAGATCTTTCACTTCTTTGTTAAGTGAGTTCCAAGGTATTTCATTTCCCGCAGTGCTGTTGTAAAAGGTATTGTTTCTATTGTTTCCCTTTCAGTGTACTTGTTATCTGTATAGAGGAATGCCATTGACTTTTGAGTATTGACTTTGTATCCTGCCATGCTACTAAATTTCTGTATCAGTTTAAGTAGTTTCTTGGTGGAATTTTTTGGGTCTTCCAAGTAAAGTATCATGTCATCTGCAAATAGTGATAATTTAACTTCTTCTTTAACTGTTCTTATTCCTTTTATTTCTCCCTCTTTTCTAATCGCTGTTGCTAATGATTCCAAAACTATATTGAATAGGAGGGGTCACAGAGGACATCCTTGTCTTGTACCGGACAGAAGAGTAAAAGATTTCAGATTTTCCCCGTTTAGGATTATATTAGCTAATCAGTTGTCATAGATGGCTTTTATCAAGTTAAGGCAGAGTCCATCTATTCAATTTTCGGTAGTACTTTGAAATGAATGAGTGTTGGACTTTGTCAAAAGCTTTCTCTGCATCAATTGAGATGATCAAGTGATTTCAGTTCATTAATGTAGTGTATTACACGTATAGATTTTCAAATATTGAACCATCCTTCCATCCCTGGATGAATCCTACCTGGATATGGTGTACGATCTTCTTGATGATTTGCTGTATTCTATTTGCTAGGATTTTATTGAGGATTTTTGGGTCCATGTTCGTGAGGGAGATTGACCTGTAGTTCTCCTTGTTGATTGTGTTTTTCCCTGGGTTTAGTATCAGTATAATACTTGCCTCCAGAAATGATTTTGGGAGGACTGCTTCCTTTTCAATTTCATTGAAGAGTTTGAGGAGTGTAGGGATTATATCTTCTATAAATTTCTTGTAGAATTCAGCTGGGAATCCATCAGGACCTGGACTTTCTTTGTCTGCAGGCTTTTTATTACATTGCATATTTCATTGGCTGTTATTGGCTTATTGAAACTTGTTATATCTTCTTGATTCAGTTTTCGTAATTGTACCTTTTGAGGAATCTGTCCATTTCTTCTGTGTCTTCTATCCTGTGAGCGTAAAGATTCTCAAAGTAACTGTTGATAATCTTCTGAATTTCTGCTGGGTCTGTGGTGATTTCATCCTTTTCATTCTTTATTGCATGTACTTGAATTTTTTCTTTCCTCTTTTTGATGAGGTTGGCTAGAGCCTTATCAACTTTATTTAGTCTTTCAAAGAACCAAATTTTTGATTTGTGGATTCTTTGAACGGTTTTCTTCATCTCAATTGAATTAATTTCTGCTCTAATCTTTATGATTTCCTCCCATCTTTGCGCTCTTTGTTTCGTTTGCTCTATTTTTTCAAGATGTCGGAGGTGCAACATTAGGGTGTTTATTTGTTCCCATTCTGTTTTCCTAATGTGTGAGTTCGTAGCTATGATTTTTCCCTCTAAGAACTGCTTTCATTGCTTCCCATAAATTCCAGTAAGCTGTGCTTGAATTTTCATTAAATTGTAGATATCGTTGAATTTCTTGTTTAATTTCTTCTGTGACCCATTGATTGCTGAGTAGGGTGTTGTTTAATTTCCATGAATTTAGTGGGCTTTTCTGGCTTCTTTTGTCATTTATTTCCAGTTTCATTTCACAGTGGTCAGATAATAAGCATGGGATAATTTCTGTTTTCTTGCACATAATTACAGATGACCTCTGGACTAGTATGTGGAAAATAACCCGTATGCAGCTGAAAAAAATGTGTATTCAGCTGTGCATGGGTGCAACACTCTATATATGTCCACCAGGTCCATTTGTTCCAAGCTCTGGTTCAGTTATTCTACTTTCTTGCTGAATTTTTGTCTGGTTGATCTATCTTTTTGAGATAAGGAGGTGTTAAGGTCTCCTGTTAAGATTGTGGTCTTAGATATTAGGTTTTCTCATGTCCATTAAGATTTGTCTATATAGTTGGGTGCTGCTGTGCTGCATAGATATTTATGAGTGTTACCTCTTCCTCTTGAATTTTTCCCCCAACCAATATATGGTGGCCTTCTTTGTGTCAATTGATCCCTCTTGGTTTGAAGTTGAGACTGAGAACAGAATTGCTACTCCTGCTTTTTTCTGAGGTGTTAGGGCATGTAGTATTGTTTTCCATCCTTTGACTTTGAGCCTATGAATGTCCTTTTGAGTTAAGTGTGTTTCTTGTATAGAGCATATTGTTGGATTTTGTTTCCTAATCCACTGTGACAGTCTATTTCTGTTAATTGGTTTGAGTCCATTTACATTGATGGTTATAATTGAAATGTGTTGACTTATGTTTGTCCTGATATTTACCTGCTGTTGTTTACTCCTTTGTATCCTGTGTTTAATTGCCTGTCCTGCTTAGTGGGTTCCTTTCATTCTCATTCATGGAGTTCTGGTCACTGTTGTCTCTCTCTAGAACATCTTTCAGAAGCCTGTGAAAGGATGGCTTTGTCATCATGAAATTCTTTAGTTGTTCTCTGTCGTGGAAGTATTTCACTTCTCCATCAAACTTGAAAGAGAATTTTGAAGGGTATAATGGTCTGGGCTGGTATTTGTTTTTGTACAGGACTTGAAGAACTCTGCTCCATGCTCTCCTTGCCTTCATGGTTTATATACAAAGTCAGCTGTTATTCTGATGGGTTTTCCTTTTAATGTGATCTGCTTCTTCTCTCTAGCTGCTTTCAATATATTATTTTTGTGTTGGATTTCTGGGACATTGACTAATATATATCTCGGAGTATTTTTACTTGGGTTGAAGTTATATGGTGTACTGTATGCTTCGGTTACCTGAATGTTGGATTGTTTCCTCATATTTGAAAATTTTTCTGCAATTACTTCTCCCCAAATCCTTTTTATGGCATTTGTATTGACTCCTTTATTCTCATGGATACCAATTAATCTCACATTGTTCACCCTGGCATCATCTTGCAGATGATGGATTATTTTTTCCTGCATTCTTGTTGTTTTTAAGAGATCTTTTTTCACCTTTTCACTAGCTGCACCAGCGTCTTCAAGATCTGAAATTCTGTCTTCGCCTTCACTCAAAGGGTTTTGTAGACTTGTGATTGATATTTTTAGTTCTTCTATATCTCTTTGACTCAGTTTCATGTGTTCTATTTCTTTTCTGCATTGCTCATTCAAGGAATCCATCATATTTCTGATCTCCTCTGTTTTTTTTATCCATATCTTCTTTAGAGGTAGTTATTAATTCTTTTTCTGCAGAATTCCTTCCACGTTGGGTTTCCTCTGTATATTTCTGAACTTGTTTCTGTATTTCAGATGCTAAAATTTCAAAGAATTCTTTTTTTTAAAGGACTTTTCTTTTTAGAAATTATTTCTGCTTTGAGTTCCTCATGACCTTTCTGCTGTTGTTTCTTTGCTTCAGACGTTGATAATTCATACGTTTCATGTGGAATAGTGCTCTCTGCACTTGTGAGTGAGCATTGCTTTTTCCCCTGATGTTTCTGCATATGATTCTTTATTTCAGATGCTATGTATTCAGATATTTCCTTTTTTTATTTCAGGAATTAATTCTTGTCTCTGTTCTTCTATAACTTTCTGCTGTTGTTCCTTTGCTTCAGTATCTGTTAATTCATTCATTTCAGCTGAGCTAGTGTCCTCTGCACTTATTCGTGGACTCGAGGTCTGGGATTGCATTTTTCTCCTTGTGTTTGTCATTTTGTATAGCACTGACCTCTGACCTTTGGTGTAATGCTTTGGTGCAGTTATAACCTTAGCAAGTAATGAGATTCGAGTGCCAGTCTATTAAGTTTGAGATTATCCAGTTATGCCTGGCCTGGATCTAGCTGTTGTGTTTGGTTCCTTTTTGCTACAGCTCCTGAGGTTCCCATCTGTTGGTTCCCTGGTCAGGCGAGCAGGAACTGAACTGGGATACAAGTATTGAAAATTCCCACTATCTTGGCTAGATTTGGGGCAAGGATCCGGAAAGTTGCTGGAGTTGGCCCTAGTGTCTCAGGCAGGTCACTCTCTAAGTGGGCAGGCCTTGGTTTTGGTGGGTCTGCTGAGCTCCCAAAAGGGTAGTGGATGTTCTTATTCACCGGGTAGGCTGTGCTGGGTCAGCCAAGATTTGCTGGGTCTGGGGCCGCGGGATGGTACTTGGGACCGCTGGGAACTGTCTCTCCGGCACAGCGGGCCTGGAGCTCTCACTCACAGACTGAGCTGCACTGGATCTGGGGCCACGAGGTTGGACCCGGGACTGCAGGGAAATGTCTCTCTAGAGCGGCCGACATGATACTTTCTGGAAGACATAAAAAACTCCACAAAGAAGCTACAATTGACAGACATTCAGTAGCATAGCAGGATACAAAGTCAATATCAAAAGTCAATAGCATTCCTCTGCACAGAGGAATAACAAACACTCTGAGAAGGAAATGAGAGAAAAAATACCTTTTACTATGGCGAAGTGGGAAATGAAATACCTTGGAATTCATCTAACTAAAGAAGTCAAGGATCTTTTCAAGGAAAATTACAGTACTGTTAAAAACAGGTGGGAGAGGATTTCAGAAATTGGAGATATTCTCTGCTACTAGATAGCAACACCCAACACTGTGAAGATGGTCATGCTCCTAAAATTGCTGTACAGATTTAATGCAATCCCTATCAAACTTCCACCAACATACCTCTCAGACCTAGAGAAACTGTTCCGAAAATTTATTTGGAAACAGAAAAGACCTAGAATAGCAAACACAATCCTGGGCAACAAAAACAAGGCTTTAAATTATACTACAAAGCAACTGTAATAAAATCAGCATAGCATTGGCAAAAGAAATAGACCTGAGTATCACTGGAATAGACTAGAAGGCTCAGAAGCCTCTCAAACACACTCAGCCATCTGATCTTCAACAAACAGGCCAAACATGCTTACTGGGAGAAAGATAGCCTCATTAACAAATGGTGTTAGAAAAACTGGATCTCTACATGCCGAAAACTTAGACTTGACTCAGGTCTATCTCCATTCGCTAAGCTAAAATGAAAATGATTTAAAGATCTAAAGTTTAAAACAGAAAGACTAAATCTCCTGGAAAAGAAAGTAGGAGGAACTCTTGAAGATATAGGGGTAGGCAAAGGGTTCATGAAAAAAAATCAAATCGCACGGGTAATAGTTGAAAGAGTTAACAACTGGGACCTCATCTTATTTATAAATTTATGCATCTCAAAAGAAATTAGCAACAAAGTGAAAAGACAATGCACAATTGGAAAAAACCTTAACTAATTAGACAAAGGTCAAAGGTCTGCTCTCTAGAATTTATGAAGAACTAAAATACATTAGGGCCCCATAATTTAAAGACTCAATCCAGAAATGGGTATCTAAGATGAATACACACTTCTTGGAGGACAAAATTAAAGAAGTAGATAAACATATTTAAAAAGTTCCACATCACTAGCCATCCATGAAATTAAAATTAAAAGAACACTGAGATGCCATCTCACCCCAGGAAGAATGGCTATCATAAAGAAATCAACCAATAAATGCTGGAGAGTCTATGGGGAAAAAGGAACCATTTTCCACTGCTGGTGGGAATGTACACTGGTGCAACCATTTTGGAAATAAGCGTGGAAACTCCTTAAAAACTAGGACTGAAAACTACATTCAAGCCAGCTATCCCCTTACTGGGAATTTTCCCAGATGAAATGAAAACATAGTATCATAGTGATATATGCGTACCTATGTTTATAGCAGCACAATTTGGAATAGCATAATCTTGGAAACAACCAAGATGCCCATCATCTGAGGAATGGATGACAAAGATGTGATACTTTTATACAATGGAGTATTACTCAGCTATAAAGAAGGATAAGTTTGAAGCATTTATATTAAAGTGGATGCCACTTGATGATACACTCATAAGTGAAATAAACCAAATCCACATGTGTAGTTATCATATAGTCTCCTTAGTGTAAGAACTCAAAAGAAGAAATACAAATAGAAAGACATAACACAATTAAAAGAAAAGTGAGAATGTCAGGATTAGACAACAAAGAGAGGGCAAGAAGAAAAGGCAGTAAATAAGTGAAAAGAAGAGATGAGAAAAAATGTCATAGGAATGCCCTGGTACAATGCTGTATGTAGTTAGATTTCTAAATTTCTGTGTAAAAATATGTAAGTATTTATTGATTTTTTAATTTTTTGTTTTAATATTTTTCTTCATATTCTGTAGGGACTCAAAGTTTGACATATCAATACTTGATATGATATGATACCTATTCCATGTTATGCCTAAGATGTTTGATATTCAGACAGTTAGGTTAAACCCAAGTGTGTATGTTGTAGGGTAATAAGCTTCTCTTCTAGAGGGTTAACAACCTAATTTTTCAGAGCAAAATTAGAGAAAAAGAAGGGTTCTAAGGACAGCCAACATTTTGGATCTAGTCTTTCAAAGTTAGTAAAGACTGAGAACGTAAGAGAACCTGTACTGTAACATCTTGTAACTCAATGGTGTCCCAAATTTACCGATCAAGGTGATTATGGTGTGACAGAAGAATGTGATCAATTATGTAGTGTGTGCCTAAGGAGAATCACATGGAGAAAAAACATTCTCTCAGGCTTTCACAGAGAGCAAATTGGTCAAACAATGGCTATTACTCATCCACATGTCTGACACTGACAAAAGATCTGCAAAGTGCAGTACAGGTTTTCAAGAAGAATTCTGAGGGGAGTTGGGGAGTTGACTGCCCTAATCAGATACAAAAGTTACATTTCTTATTATAGAGGTCTTGCTTTATCTTGGTTTTAACCATCCAACACAAATGTATAAAAAATGAGGCATAAAAGGTAAAGCCATACTGATATGCTGAGCTGTAAAATGCTCAAATCCAGAACTTCTGACATTGCCCAGTCCTATGGACAACCCACTAAAGGATTACTGGACTATATTGGAATGATTTGCTGAATTCATGCACCTGCAATATTTAAATGACAATGGAATTCCCTTCTGTGACAAAACTAAACAAGAAAAGGGGATACAAATGATTGATCATTTTGTATCTGTATATTCAAAACAGGTTGGATAGATATACAGCTTCATTCTCTTAATTCAATATAAAAGATTTGTTCTAATAGTGATTGTGAACAGGATATCATGTCTGCACCTTGTACAATCAATAACCACTAAGACAACGATATGCAATGCATTTATTATTGAAACTGTCCTACTAATCTGTTTGTGAACTGTCTCATTACTGTTTTTTTTTCAATAAAATAACTTAAAAAATTAATAAGATTAGAAAATAAAATGGTAAAGGGTACCAAGATAGCTCAGTGGACTAAGCACCTGCTTTTGCAATACAGGGACCAGGGCTTGATCTCGAGTCCCACATGACATGCCACCCAGTGCCCCCGCAGTGCACTGAGCTGGGAATGAGTCCAGAAGTGGTGACTCACTTCTGCAATCCCAGTGCTGGGAAGGTGGATAACAGGAGGATCTGCACGAGTCTGAGCTGCACAGTGAGACCCTGTACCAAATACATAAATAAAAAAAGAAAATTAAAAGGTGATATTATAACAAAAAGCACTGAAATCTATAAACATATTCAGAATTATTTTGAAAATTTATACTCCAATAAGTTAGAAAATTTAGGATGACTAGATATCTACAAGCTATCAAAATTTGAAAAGAGGACATAAAATCTAAACAAATCAATTAAAAGCAATGAGACTCAAGCAGTCATAAAAAGTCTCCCAACAAAGAAAATCCCAAAAACAGATGAATTTTTTGCTAAATTTCAACAAGTGTTTAAAAATAATTCGTATGCTCCCCAGACTATGCCATGAGATTCAAAAAGTTGGTAATGCAACCAACTTAATTCTATCAAACCAATATCACTCTGTTATGAAAATTGAATAAAGACTCAACAACATCAAAAAGAAAACTATAGGACAATACCCTTCATGAGCATAGATGTTAAACTCCTCATAAGCAACATATTTAACAGATAGATACAAGGGCTGGCCAAATAGCTTAACAGATTAAAGCCACTGCAAGCAAGTGCAGGGGCTGGGGGTTCAATCTCTGGACCTGCTGTGCTGGCCTCACACCCAGGACACACTGAGATGGCAGTTGAGACTGGACGTAGTGGCACACACCTGTGATCCCAGCTCTTGGGAGGCTGTAAATAGGTGAATCACTATGAGTCTGATCTAGTAGTGAGACCCTGAACATCCCGTACGCCGTTCTCTAAAAATACAATAAATAAATAAATGATAGGTACAACTACCAAATTAGTTTCATCCCAAAGATGGAAGGATGTTTCAACATTTGTAAACCAATTAACATAATATATTGCATGAATAGAATCCAGGATAAAAACCACATGATCATCTCCATAGATGTAGGAAAAGCCTTTGATGAAATTTAACATCCCTTCATGATAACAAAAACCTGCAGATATTAAACATACAAACATCGTACTTCACATTATAAAAGCTACATAGAACAAACTTATAGACATGTACTGAATGAAGAAAAAAATAGAAAGCATCCCCTCTAAAATCAGAAATAAAACAAATGGCTCCACTCTTGCTACTATTCAAAGTAATATTTGAAATTTTAACTAGAGTAATTAAGCAAGAGACAGAAATAAAAGAGATACACATAGAAAACGAAGGAGCCAAAATATCCCTATTCTTAATACATTCCTTTATATAGACCCATCTAAAAACCTCAGCAGGTTTTAAGTCTGATAAGTAAATACAGCACAGTAGCAGGATAAAAAAACTAAAACACAAAATTCAATAGCTCTCCTCTACACCAATAAATGAACCTGTTGAAAAATAAACCAATAAGTTGACTATTCACAATAATTCCAAAACCAGAAATAAGTCTCACTACAGAAGTGAAAAATCTCTACAATGAAATTATAGAGTACAGTACATAAAAAAGAAATGGACAAAGGCACTAAAAGTTAGAAACACCTGCCTGTTCATGGATAGGCAGAAATATTCTTGCTTAAATGGTTATATTTTGTATTACTGAAAGTATGCTACAAGTTCAATGCAATCCACATCAAAATAATGATGACATTCTTCACAGAAAGACACATTACTAAAATTCCTATGGGAGGATAACCCAGAATAACCAGTGCTGTCCTAAGTACAAACAGCACTTCCTCATCAGAATACCCAATTTCAAAATATACTGTAGAGTCATAGTAATAAAAGCAACATGTTGCTGACACAAAGATAGACACATAAACTAATGGAATAGAGCATGCACACAGAAGCAAGGAGCACAATCACAGTCCTTTGGTTCTTGACAAAGATCCAAAACCATACTTTAAAAAAAGACAGCTTCATTACAAATGGTGCTGGGAAAACTGGATATCCACTTGCAGAACACTGAAAGTGAGCACTGTTTCTCAGCTATATTAGTCAGGGTTTTACTAGAGGTACAGACATAATAGAAGGAACACACATAACACAAGATGTACAAATGTATAAGAAATTACAAGGTTGGCTTGGGACAGTCAGCCACAGAGTCAGGTGAGCAGGTGTGCAGAGGACATCGGCACGTATGAGACTGAAGGACTCAGTCCAAGGTCTGGAGCTCGCTGCAGTGTTCCATGCAAGTCTATCAGTCAGCTGATGGGTCTGGGCTAGAAGCTAGATGAAGGCCAAGATCCTCAGTGAAAGTGGACCTTAGAATCCTTCCTCAATCGCTGATACACCCTTTTTGTGCTGAGTCACTCTGGGACAGGCCCTCGCCCCACCTTAGGGCAGGCCGCTCCACACCCTAGAGTGGGTGGGCCCACCATGGCTCAGGATGTAGAACCACCTAAGGCCATCCAGCAAAGCTGACACAATGTATCAACCACTACATCGGCCCGCACAAAAAATCCCAAATGGAAAAAACAGTAGAATAAGTGCTTCCCCTACAAGTGCAAGGGCCTCAGTTCAATCCCCAGTTCTGGGGGGGAGGGGACCTGTACTGTAACATGCTGTAACTCAGTTATGTCCCAAATTTACTGATCAAGGAGATTATGGGGCCACAGAAGAAAGTGATTGATGATGTAGAGTGCGCCTAAGGAAAGTCATATCGAGAGAAAACATTCTCTTGGGCATTCACGGAGAGCAAATTGGTCAAACAATGACTGTGACTCATCCACGTGGCTGACACTGACAAAGAATCTACAAAACTGTGGTACAGTGTTTCAGGATAAATCCTGAGGGGATTTGACTGGCCTTGTCAGACACAAAAGTTACATTTTTTGTTATATAGGTGTTGCTTTATCTTGGTCTTAACCATCCAGCACAGAAGTATAAACATGAAGTATAAAAAGTAAAACCATATTAATATGCTAGCTGTAAAAGTCCACAACTTCTGACATTGCTAGTCCTACAGACAACCCACTATTATTATGGACTACTGGACTATTTTGGATTATTTGGCTGAATTCACACACCTACTATATTTAAATGGCAATGAAATACCCATCTCTGACAAAGCTAAACAAGAAAAGAGATACAAATGAAGGACCATTTTGCCTCTTTATTTACAAAGAAAAGAGATACAAATGAAGGACCGTTTGCCTCTTTATTTACAAAATATTAGGATAGATACACAGCTACTTTCTCTTAATTCAATGTGAAGAAAGATTTGTACTAATAGTGTTTCGACAGGATATCATGTCTGCATCTTATACTATGAATAACTACTAAGACAACAATATGAAATGTATTAATTATTGAAACTGTCCTAGTAATTGGTCTTGAAACTGTCTCATTGTGATTTTTTTCTCAATAAAATTAATAAAGAAAAGAAAATACAGCCTATAAAAATGTGTGATAGGCAACCCATTCAGGGTCCCTCCTGTCTCTCAGGAGGTATTCCTAGGCCCCATTTCTTTTTCCAGTGAATTTTCTCACTGTTAGTCATTATACAGGAAAATTAGAAATTTTATATTACTAGCTTAAGGAACCACCAACACCAGCTAAAAAGAGAGTAAATCAAAGAAGAAAATATAAAATATAGAAACCAGTAAGATAAAAAACAAGAGAAAAATATTTGACATTCAAGTTGGTTGTTTGGAAACATTGATAAAATTGTTACATTCTGTTGAATGTGAATACCTACAATCTTTAGTCTGGCATCAAGTATGAAAAGGTCCTTTAAAGACTTCTCCAAATGGCAATGGAACACCCATCTCTGACAAAACAAGACAAAAAAAAAAAAAAAAGGCAATGTAAATAAAGGACTGTTGGGGCTGGAGAGATGGCTCAGTGGAATAAGCGCTTCCCTAGCAATGTGCAAGGGCCTGGGTTCAATCCCCAGTCCTGCAAAAAAATAAACAAGGACTTTTTTTGTGGAGGAAATAGAAAAAGTTATGTCAGATGCCACCATTTCACAGCTGTCAAACATGGACCTGGGTTTGAACCCAGTCTATCTGGCATTCCACCTTTCAGTCACAAGCTCACACTGCTGCTGAAGACATTTCACGCACATTATTATTGTAACACAAACAGTATCTTTAGAGCCAGCCCATTCCAGGCATATGAGTGAGACCTTCTGCCATACCTCGGGACACCTTCAGACCTGGTCCAGGCCCAGTGTATGTGGCAGAGCTCAGCTCTGCTGTGAACACAGGAATCCTACAGCCCAGGCCTGGTGTATGAGACCTTCCACCATGCTCTAGGGACCCCACCAGACCCAGCCAAAGCCTGGCATTTGTAGGGGGGAGGACTTCCACTCCAATGCATCTGCCAGAACCCTCTAGAACCATCCCAGTACCAACATATGAGTGACACCTTCCTCCATGCTGTCATGCCCAGCGCAGGCCCAGGATACAGGCCTGGTGTGAAACTCCGTGGCTGAAGTCCCTGAAGTGAGACTAGGGGCCAGAACTAACACAGCTAATCCAGGAGCACAGAATATCACCAGAGGGGCACAGTGGGTTCACTTCCATAGGCTGCAGCACAAAGAAGCTGAGCACAGCAGCCAGACCCAAGCCAGGTACATCAGGATGAGTTCAAACTTCATAGATCTGGAATGAGTTAGCAGAGACACTTTGCTACACCCAGATCTATGAAAGAATTCGCCCTCTTTCTCTCTTGACTGAGGGAGGGGCCAAAAGGTAACTAGGATGAACTAGTCTGCCTGGAAGACACCAGGCACATCAAGGGGAGGTGATCAGACAGAACATAGGAGAACTAACTTAAATACAAATACCCAACTTAATATCTGCTTAGCTATACAGACATAATGCTTGTTCTTACTGTTTAAAACACAAAGTTATTAGTTGGAAAAGTTGTCAACTGCTAAATATCACTACTCATTATTAGTGCTCCCAAATGTACTTCTGTAAATATAAAGCTATAACTGCTTTAACCAGATCATTTCTCTTGGGTAAGAATTTCAGTAGGTGTGAAGGTTATAGCTGCACCAAAGCTCTACACCAAAGGTCAGAAGACAGTGCTATGCAAAATGACAAAGACAAGAAGTAAAATGCATTCTCAGTTCCCGAGCCCACCCAGAACAAGGACAGAAAACACGAGAACAGAAGAAATTGGGATACACATTTAAAATGCCTGAATTAATAGTCTGAAGTAAAGAAACAACTGCAGAAAGAATAGAGGGAATAATATCAGAAATAACCATTGAAATGAAAAAGAATTTTTTTAATTCATAGCATCCAAAGAAAAAAAACAAGAACAGAAAGATAAAGAGGAAATCAGATCAGAAATAATCTCTGAAGTAAAAAAGAACGCATAGCTATAATGAAAAAGTAATAGCCACTTATAAAGACTCACTGATAAAAAGCATTAGAGCAGAATAAAAAACAATGAAATCCTTGAATGAGAAATATGAGAAAGAAGTAGATTACATGAAGCAGAGTCAAAGAAATAAAGAGGAACTTAAAATCTCAGTCACAAGCTGGCAAAACTAGGGGCCAGGGAGATGGCTCAGTGGAATAAGCACTTCCCTGGCAAGCACAAGGGCCTGAGTTCAATGCCTCGTTCTGAAAAAAAAAAAAAAAAAAAAAAGCTGGCAAAACAGCTTGAGTGAAAGTGAAGATGGTTTCATATTTTGAAGACGCTGTCACAGCTAATGAAAAGGAAAGAAAAGGTCTCAAAAACAACTGCAGTGCAGAAAAACATAATTCATCACCTGCAAGATGATGCAAAGAAGAAAAACGTCAAACTAATAGGCATCAATGAGAAAGAAGGAGTCAATTGAAATGATATAAAAAGAATATGGGCAGAAGTAATAGCAGAAAATTCCCAAATGAGAGGAAACAATTTAACATTCAGGTAAGCAAATCATACAGAACGTCAAATAACTTCAAACAACTAAAAACACAACTAGACATATAATAGTCAAGATCCCAAAAATCTAACACAAGAATAATATACTGAAAGCTGCTAGAAAAGGAATACAACAGTAAAAGGAAAACCTATCAGAATTGAGACCAACTTCTTTTCACAAACCATGCAGGGAAGGGGAGCATAAAGCCGAGTACTTCAAGCCCTCTATGAAAGAAAATTCCAGCCAAGACTACTATACCCTGTAAAATTCTCTTTCAAGTTTGATTGAGAAGTGAAATACTTCCATGACAAAGAACAATTAAAGAATTTCATGATGACAAAGCCATCCCTACATAGGCTATTGAAAGATGTTCTAGATAGGGACCACAATGACCAGAACTCCACCAACGAGAACCGAAGGAACCCACTACATAGGGCAAACAATTAAAAAACAGGACAAAAAAGAGTAAACAACACAAGGTAAATATAATGCCAATCATAAGTCAACACATTTCAATTATAATCATCAGTGGAAATGGACTCAATTCACCAATTAAAAGAAATAGACTGTCACAGTAGATTAGGAAACAAAACCCAACAATATGTTGTATATAAGAAATACACTTAAATCATAAAGAAAGTCATAGTCTTAAAGTCAAAGGATGGAAAATACTACATGCCCCAGCACCTCAGAAAAAACAAGGGGTAGCAATTCTACTCTCAGACAATCTCAACTTCAAACCAAGAATAATCAAATGAAATAAAGAATGCCACTATATACTTGTTAGGGGAAAAATTCAAGAGGAAGAGGTAACACTCATAAATATCTATGCACCAAACACAGAAGCACCCAACTATATCAGACAAATCTTAAGGGACACGAAATATCTAGTATCCAAGACCATAATCATAAAAGGAGACCTTAACACCCCCTTCTATCAAAAAGATAGGTCAACCAAACAAAAAATAAGCAAAGAAGAACTGAACCAGAGCTTGGAACAAATACACCTGGTTGACATATAAAGAGTGTTCCAACCAAGCACAGCTGAATACACATTTCTTTCAGGTGTACATGATTCATTTCTAAAATAGACCACGTACTAGTACATAGGTTATGTGTAAGCATATACAAGAAAACAGAAATTGTCCCATGCATATTATCTGACCACAGTGCAATGAAACTGGAAATAAATGACAAAAGAAACCAAAAAAACTCACTAAATACATGGAAATTAAACAACACCCTACTCAGCAATCAATGGGTCACAGATGAAATTAAGCAAGAAATTCAACAATATTTACAATTCATTGAAAATTCAAGCACAATAACAAAAGAGAATTATAGGCCAATCTCCCTCATGAACATCGACGCAAAAATCCTCAATAGAATACAGCAAATCATCAAGAAGATTACACACAATGACCAGGTAGAATTCATCCCAAGGATGCGAGGATGGTTCAATATTCAAAAATCTATAAATGTAATACATGATATTAATAGACTGAAATTTAAAACCACATGATCATCTCAATTGATTCAGAAAAACATTTTGACGAAGTCAAACACTCATTCATGTTCACAGTCCTACAGAAAATTGGAATACAAGGCATCTACTTCAATTTGATGAAACCCATCTATGACAACCCAACAACTAATATATTTCAAAATGGGGAAAACTGAAATCAATAATTTTACTCTTAGATCGGGTACAAGACAAGGATGTCCTCTATCATTCCTCTTACCCAATTTAGCTTCGGAAACATTAGCTACAGCCATTAGACAAGAGGGAGAAATAAAAGGAATAAGAATAGATAAAAAAAAAAGTTAAATTATCACTATTTACATATAATATGATACTTTACCTGGAAGACCCAAAAGACTTCACCAAGAAGCTACTAGAATTGATATACAAATTTAGTAGCATACCAGGATACAAAGTCAATACTCAAAAGTCAATAACATTACTCTACACAGATAACAAACACACTGAGAGGGAAACTATAGAAACAATACCTTTTACAATAGCACCATAGAGAATGAAATACCTTGAAATTCACTTAACCAAGGATCAAATCTTTTCACGGAAAATTACAGCACCCTAAAAAAACAGATCATAGAAGATTTCAGAAAATGTAAAGATATTCCCTGCTCATATAGAGAAAGAACCAATCCTGAAGATGGTCATACTGCCAAAACTGTTGTACAGATTTAACGCAACCCCTATCAAACTGCCACCAACATACTTCCCAGACCTAGAGGAATCATTCCTAAAATTTATTTAGAACCACAAACGACCTAGAATAGCAAAGGTAATCTTGGCCAATAAAAAAAGGCAAGAGGCATCACAATTCCTGACTTGAAATTACACTACAAAGCCACTGGGATAAAATCAACATGCTATTGGCAACGAAATAGACCTGAGGATCAATGGAATAGATTAGAGGATGCAGGGACCTCTGCGAACACAGTCAGCCACCCGATCTTTGACAAAGGGGCCAAACATTCTTACTGGAAGAAAGATAGCCTCTTTAACAAATGATGCTGGAATAACTGACTTTCTACATTCTGAAAACCAAAATTTGACCCAGGTTTATCACCATGCCTAAACAAATGTTAAAATGGATTAAAATCTAAACATTAAAACAGAAACACTCAATTCTGAAAGAGAAAGTAGGAGGAACTCTTGAAGACATACGGGTAGGCAAAGAGTTCATGAACAAACATGTATTCTCACAGGAAACACTTGAAAGAATTAACAACTGGGATCAACACTCATTAAGAAGTTTTTGCACATCAAAAGAAATTATCAACAAAGTGAAAAGACAACTCACAAATTTTGAGAAAACACAAAGTTTGAGAAAAACTTAACTAATAAGCACTCAGACAAAGATCAGCTCTCTAGAATTTATAAAGAAATAAAATACATTAGGGTCCTCAACTTTAAAGACCCAATCCAGAAATTGACATCTGAGATGAATACACACTTCTCAGAGGATGAAATTAAAGAAGCAATTAAATATATGAAAAAATTCTCCACATCACTAGCCATCCTTGAAATGCAAGTTAAAACAACACTGAGGTACGATCTCACTCCAGATAGAATGGCTATCATAAAGAAATCAACCAACAACTGTGTGAGAGGTTGTAGGGAAAAGGGAACACTTCTCCACTGGTAGTGGGAATGTAGACTGGTGCATCCATTGTAGAGATCAGTGTGGAGACTCCTCTCAAAAGTAGGACTGGAAATCCCATTCAAGCCAGCTATTCCCCTACTCAGAATTTTCCTGGAGAAACTGAAAACATCATATCATAGTGATATATGTGTACCTATGTTTATACCAGCACAAGTTATGATAGCAAAATCTTGGAAACAAATAAGATACCCATCACCTGAGGAATAGATGACAAAGATGTGATATTTTTATACAGTGGAGTATTACTCAACTATAAGGAATGATAAACTTGAAGCACTTATATTTTACTGGATGCCACTCAAACATATACTCATAAGTGAAATAAACCAGACACACGTGTGCAAATATCATATGATCTTCCTAGTATAAGATATCAAAAGAAGAAATACAAATAGGAAGGTATAACAACAACTAAAAGGAATTGATACAGCTAGGGTAAACTGAAGTGCATATGTTGCAGGGTACTAATCAGCTTCTCTTCTGAATGGTTAACAGCCTAAGTTCACAGATCAAAAATTGGAGAAATAGAACGGCTGCAAGCTCAGCCAACATTTTGGCTCTAGCTTTTCAAGGTCAGTGAAGACTCAGAATCTAGAGGAACCTGTACTGTAACATCATAGAACTCAGTTGTGTACCAAATTTTCTGATCAAGGAGATTATGGAGCCACAGAGGAATGGGATCAATGATCTATAGTGTGCCTAAGGAGAGTCATATGGAGAGAAAACTTTCTCTCAAGCTCTCATAGACAGCAAACTGGTCAAGCAATGGCCGTGACTCATCCACATGCCTGACACTGACAAAGAATCTACAGGGTGAGGTACGGGGTTACAGGATAAACCCTGAGGGGACTTGACTGACCTCATCAGATACAAAAGTTACATTTTTTTGTTTTATAGGTCTTGCTTTATCCAGCAGAAAAGTATAAAAATGAGATATATAAAATAAGGCCATAATAATAAGCTGAGCTGTAAATGGCTCTAGTCAACAATTTCTTCAGATAACCATTATTGTGGACTGCTGGACTGTGTTGGATTGTTTCACTGAATTCAAGCACCTATAATAATTGAATGACAATAGAATACCCATCTCTGACTGGACTATACAAAAAAAAGGGATACAAAGGAAGGACCATTCTGTATTTGTATATACAGTACAATTAGGGTAAATATGCAGTAGTTCTATGAACTTCTGCATAGTTCTATGAGAAGCAAGATTTGCATTAGTAGTGTTTGGACAGGATATCCTGTCTGCTTCTTCTACAATGGATAACCACTAGGAAGATAACAATGGAAAAAGTACTCATTATTGAAACTGTACTATAATTCAGCTTTAAAATTATATAGCTACATTTCTTAATTCATTGAATAGAGGCATCTGCTCTAATAGTGTTTGCAAATAAAGTATCATTTCTGTACCTTATAGAACAAATAACCACTACAAAAACAATATACAATGTATTAATTATTGAATCTATTCTACTAATTTGATTTGAAACTGTTTCATTGCTATTTGTTCTTCAATAAAATTATGGAAAATGAAAAAAATAACTAAAACATATAGAAAAGCCAAATAATATCAACTCAATTAAAAACACACTCAGACATATAATAGGCAAGATCCCAGAAATCTACTACAAGAACAATATATTAAAAGCCACTAGAAAAAAGAAAGAGGTCACATTTAAAGGAAAACCCATCAGTAACAGCAGACTTCTCTTCACAAACAGTAAAGTCAAGAAGAGCATGGAGCAAAGAACCCTAAGTCCTCTAAGAAAACAAATTCTAACCTAGAATACTATATTCTAAAAAATTCTTTGAACGTTGATGGGGAAGTAAAATACTTCCATGATAAAGGACAACTATAGAATTTCATGATGACAAAGCCAACCTTAAACACTCTACTAAAAGATATCCTAGAGAGGGACCAAAATAAGAAGAGCACCATGAATGAGATCATAAAGAACCTAGGGCAAAAAATTAAACACAGGACAAAAAGGAGTAAACAACAGCAGGTAAATAACATGTCAATCATAAGTCAACATCTCTCAATTATAATCATCAATGTAAGTGGACTCAATTCTCTGATCAAGAGAAATAGTCTGGCTGAGTGGATTAGGAAACAAAATCCAACAATATGCTGTATACAAGAAACACACTTAACTCATAAATAAATTCATAGGCTTAAAGTCAAAGGATGGAAAACAATACTACATGCCTAGAGCCGCAGAAAAAGACAGGGGTAGCAATACTGTTTTCAGACAGCTTCAACTTCAAAATGATCAAGAGAAATAAAGAAAGCCACTACATAATCGTTAGGGAAAAAATTCAAAAGGAAGAGGTAACAGTCATAAATATATACACAGCAAACAGGGGAGCAACCAACTATATAAGACAAATCTCAATGGACATAAAAAATCTAATATAAGTTACCACAATCTTTTTTTTTTTTTTTTTTTTTTTTTTTTTGTGGAACTGGGGATTGAACTCAGGGTCTTGCACTTGCCATGGAAGCACTTATCTCACTGAGCCATCTCCCCGGCCCTAGTTACCACAATCTTAACAGAAGCCCTTAACACCCCCTCATCACAAAAAGATAGATCAAGGAGACAAAACATTAGCAAAGAAGTAGCAGAACTGAACAAGAACTTTAAACAGATGGAGTTAGTAGACATATACAGTGTTCCACCCAACCACAGTTGAATATACATTTTTTTTCTGCTGTATATAGGACGTTTTTTGTTTTTTTTGTTTTTTTGCTGAACCAGGGATTGAACTCAGGCCATTGTGCTTACCAGAGAAGAGCTCATTTTACTGAGCCAACTCCCCAGTCCTGGAACACTTTTAATGCAAACCACACACTACTCCATAGGTCATGCTTGAGTATATTCAAGAAACAGAATTTACCCACAACCTCTCCAACATTTGTTGTTGGTTGATTTCCTTATGATAGCCATTCTTTCTGGAGTGAGATGGTATCTCAGTGTTGTTTTTATTTGCATTTCACGAATGGCTACCGATGTGGAGCATTTTTTCATATGTTTGTTCACTTCTTTAATTTCGTCCTCTGAGAAGTGTTTATTCATCTCAGATACCCATTTCTGAATTGGGTCTTTAAATTTGAGGGCCCTGTTATATCTTAGTTCTTTATAAATTCTAGACAGTAGACCTCTGTCTGATTGCTTATTAGTTAGGATTTTTTCAAAGTTTGTGGGTTGTCTTTTCACTCTGTTGACAATTTCTTTTGACATGCAGAAGCTCTTTAGGAAAAGTTGATC
>PVKA01022926.1:0-36361 GCA_004027165.1 Ctenomys sociabilis | reverse complement strand
CCCAGAGCACAAAGACGGGAAGAAATCATAAAGATTAGAGCAGAAATTAATTCAATGGAAATGAAGAAAACAGTTCAAAGAATCCAGAAATCAAAAAGTTGGTTCTTTGAAGAACTACATAAAGTTGATAAGCCTCTTGCCAACCTCATCAAAAAGAGGCAAAAGAAAATTCAAGTATAAGCGATAAGGAATGGAATGGGTGAAATCGCCACAGACCCAGTGGAAATTCAGAATGCCATTAATAGTTACTTTGAGAATCTTTACGCTCACAGAATAGAAGACACAGAAGAAATTGACAGATTCCTTGAAAGGTACAAATTACCAAAACTGAATCAAGAAGATATAACAACTCTCAATAAGCCGATAACAGCCAACGAAATACGAAACGTAATAAAAAGCATACCGACAAAGAAAAGTCCAGGTCCTGATGGATTCACAGCTGAATTCTACAAGAAATTTATAGAAGATATAATCCCCACACTCCACAAACTCTTCCAGGAAGTTGAAAAGGAAAAAGTCCTCCCAAAATCATTTCTGGAGGCAAGTATAATACTGATTCCAAAACCGGGGAAAGAGACAACCAAAAAGGAGAACTACAGGCCAATCTCCCTCATGAACATAGATGCAAATATACTCAACAAAATCCTGGCAAATAGAATACAGCTAATCATCAAGAAGATCATTCACCATGACCAGGTAGGATTCATCCCAGGGATGCAAGGATGGTTCAATATTCGAAAGTCTATAAATGTAATACACTATATTAATAGACTGAAATCTAAAAACCACATGATCATCTCAATTGATGCAGAGAAAGCCTTTGACAAAGTCCAACACTCATTCATGTTCAAGGTCCTACAGACAATTGGAATAGATGGACTCTATCTTAACTTGATAAAAGCCATCTATGATAACCCAAAAGCTCACATAATGCTAAGTGGGGAAAAACTGAAATCTTTTAGTCTTAAATCAGGTACAAGACAAAGATGTCCTCTATCACCCCTCCTATTCAATATAGTCTTGGAATCCTTAGCAACAGCCATTAGAAAAGAGGGAGAAATAAAGGGAATAAGAATAGGAAAAGAAGAAGTTAAATTATCACTATTTGCAGACGACATGAAACTTTACTTGCAAGACCCCAAAAATTCCACCAAGAAGCTGCTAGAACCCATAGGGAAATTCAGTAGCGTAGCAGGATACAAAATCTGTACTCAAAAGTCAATAGCATTCCTCTACACAGATAATAAGCACACTGAAAGGGAAACAATAGGAACAATACCTTTTACAATAGCACCGTGGAAAATGAAATACCTTGGGATTCACTTAACCAAGGAAGTCAAAGGTCTTTTCATGGAAAATTACAACACCCTAAGAAAAGAGATTATAGAGGATTTCAGAAAATGGAAAGATATTCCATGCTCCTGGATAGGAAGAATCAACATCGTGAAGATGGCCATACTCCCAAAATTGCTGTACAGGTTTAATGAAGTCCCTATCAAACTGCCACCAACATACCTCCCAGACATAGAAAAATCATTCATAACATTTATTTGGAACCATATACGACCTAGAATAGCAAAGTCAATCTTGGCCAATAATGACAAGGCAGGAGGCATCACAATTCCTGATTTGAAATTATACTACAAAGCCACTGTGATAAAATCAACATGGTATTGGCAGCAAAATAGACCTGAGGATCAGTGGAATAGATTAGAAGATGCAGAGGCATCTATAATCACACTCTGCTATCTGATCTTCGACAAAGGGGTTAAACAAGCTCACTGGAAGAAAGATAGATTCTTTAACAAATGGTGCTGGAAAACATGGCTTTCTACATGCCGCAAACTAAAACTTGACCCAGCTCTATCACCATGCACTAAGTTAAAGTCAAAATGGATTAAAGATCTGAGCATTAAAACAGAAAGGCTCAATCTCCTGGAAGAGAAAGTAGGAGGAACTCTTGAAGACATAGGAGTAAGTAAAAAGTTCATGAACAAACATATATTCGCATGGGAAGCACTTGAAAGAATCAACAACTGGGATCAACTCTACTTAAGGAACTTCTGTGTGTCAAAAGAAATTGTCAACAGAGTGAAAAGACAACCCAAAAATTTTGAAAAAATCCTAACTAATAAGCAATCAGACAGAGGTCTACTGTCTAGAATATATAAAGAACTAAGGTATAACAGGGCCCTCAAATTTAAAGACCCAGTTCAGAAATGGGCATCTGAGATGAATACACACTTCTCAGAGGATGATATTAAAGAAGCGAATAAATATATGAAAAAATGCTCCACATCGCTAGTCATTCATGAAATGCAAATAAAAACAACACTGAGATACCATCTCACTCTAGAAAGAATGGCTATCATAAGGAAATCAACCAACAACAGATGTTGGAGATATTGTGGGGAAAAGGGAACACTTCTCCACTGCTGGTGGGAATGTAGACTGGTACAACCATTGTGGAGGTCAGTGTGGAGACTCCTCAAAAGAGTAGGACTAGAAATCCCTCTCAAGCCAGGTATCCCCCTACTGGAAATTTTCCCAAAGGAACTGAAAACATTAAATCATAGTGATATATGTGTACCTATATTTATAGCAGCGCAATGTGTGAAAGCAAAATCTTGGAAACAACCAAGATGTCCATCAGATGAGGAATGGTTTTAAAAGATGTGGTATTTCTATATAATGGAGTATTACTCAGCTATTAAGAATGATAAGTTTGAAGCGTTTATACTGAAGTGGATGCCACTTGAACATATACTCATAAGTGAAATAAACAGACACACATGTGTAAATATCATATAGTCTCCCTAGTATAACAAGTGAAAAGCAGAAATACAAAAGGAAATATACAACAACAACTAAAATCAATTGAGTCCGATAAGGCAAAGTGAATGGCATATGCTGCAGGATACTAATCAGCTTCTCTTCTGGATGGTTAACAACCTAAGTTCACAGATCAAAGTTGGACAAATAGAGGAGCCAGAAGGCCAGCCAACATTTTGGCCCTAGCCTTTCAAGGGCAGTGAAGACTCAGGACATAGGAGAACCTGTAATGCAACATCATGAAACTCAGTTGAGCCTCAAATTTTCTGAACAAGAGATTATGGAGCAACAGAGGAAAGAGATCGAAGTTCTATAGTGTGCCTGGGAAGAGTCGCATGGAGAGAAAACTTTCTCTCAGGCTCTCACAGAGAGCAAAGTGGTCAAGCATTGGCCGTGACTCATCCACATGGATGACACAGACAAGGGATCTACAGAATAAGGTACAGGATTACAAGATAAACCCTGAGGGGATTTCACTGACCTCATAAGAAACATAAAGTACATGTGTTGGTATATAAGTCTTGCTCTGTCTAGGTCTTAACCATAGAGCAGAGAAGTATAAAAATGAAATATACATCGCGGGGCCATAATATTAAGTTGAGCTGTAAATGGCTGTGGTTGACAAGTTCTTCAGAGAACTCACCATCGTTGTGGAATGCTGGACTGTGTTGGATTGTGTTGTCGAGTTCAAGCATCTAAGTTAGTTGAATGACAATGGAGTGTCCATCTTTGACAAGTGTAGACAAAGGAAGGGATATAGAAAGGAACAATCATGATGTGTGTGTATGGACGGTACAGTTGGGATAGATAATGTGCTTCTACATAATTCTATGAGAGGCAAGATTTGCACTAATGGTGGTTGGACAGGATATTATGTCAGCTTCTAGTACTATGGACAACCATTAGGAAAACATCAAGGTAGAAAGCATTAATTATTGAATCGTTTGATTTAATTCAGGTATAAAAAATAAGATACGCAAAGAGCTACACTCTCTTTATTTACTGATAAGAGACCTATGGTGTAATAATGTCTGTAAGTATAATATCATGTATGCACCTTCTATGATACCAAAACATTATGAAAACAGTTTCCAATGTATTTATTATCAAATCCATCTTGTCAAGATATCTTAAAACTATCTCATTGATATTTGTACTTCAATAAAACAAAAATTAAAAAAAAAATACTAAGAAAATCCAGGACCTGAAGAATTCACTGCTGAATTGAAAAAGAAGCTCAAATAGATATAATACCAATACTCTAAACTTCAAAGAAATTGAAAGGGAAGGAATACTTCTAAATTGATTTCTGGGAGCTAGAATCATCCAGATTCAAGCTAGAGAACGTCCCAACTAAAAAGAAAAGTACAGGTCAGTTTCTTTTCTTTTTTTTAGGCCAGTATCTTAAATGAACATCGATGCATAATTCCTCAACAAACTGGCAAAGAGAATGCAACAAATCATCAAAAAGTCTTTGTACTACGTCCATCTAGGTCTCACCCCATGAATACAAGGATAGTTCAACGCATGCAAATCAATAAACGTACCACAACACACAAGGACAAAAATCATGTGACCATCTCAATAGATGTAAATGTCTTTAACAAAATCCAACAACCATTCATGATAAGAATATTTATGTATTTATTTTTTAGGGAAGGGTCTATAGGGTGTTCAGGGTCTCAATACTAGATCAGACTCCTAGTGATTCTCTGGTTTATAGCCTCTCAAGAGCTGGGATTACAGGTATGCGTCACATGTCCGGTGTCAATTGCTGTGTCAGTGTGCCCCAGGGCGCAAGACTGGTATGGCAGGCTCGGATTCAAATCCCGAGCCCCTGCACCTGCTTGCAAGTGCTTTAATCTGCTGAGCTGTTTGGCTGGCCCCATGATAAAAGCCTTAAAGGAAATAGATATAGAAATTCTGTCTCAATTTGATAGAGCCATTTATGAAAATGGGGGAAAAGCTGAAAGTTTTTCTTCTAAAAGCAGGAACAACAACAACAAAAAAGATAATAATAAAAGCAGGAACAAGACAAAGAGGTCCACTGTTACCACTCTTGTTCAGTATAATACTCAAAACATAAACCGACAATAATAAGTCAAGAGAAGGACATAGAAGGGTTACATACAGGAAAGAAGTCAACTCTTTACTATTTATAGATCCTTTACATAGGAAACTTGAAAATTCCTCAAAAAATTCCTGCAATTGACAACCAAATTCATGAACGCAGCAGGATACAAAATCAACAGACAACAATCAATTGCATTCTGTCAAAAGCAATTGCATACCAACGATGAACTGACTGAGAAAGAAATGAGAAAAGCAATTCCATACACAGTAACACCAAGAAAAACCAATTAGCAAAAAACGTAATCAGGGATGGACTTATTCAATAAAAAACTACAGTACTCTGAAAGGGAGATCAAGGAGGATATTAGAAAAAGGAAAGGTAGGGCTGGGGAGATAGCTCAGTGGTCTAAGTGCCTTCTTGGGAAGTGCAAGGACATGGGTTCAATCCCCAGTCCTGCATTCCATGCTGGCCCCAGAATCCAGAGTGCCCTGTTGCAGTCACCGGAACCAAGCACAGTGACACACAACTGTAATCCCAGTGCTGGGGAGGCTGAGACAGAAGGATCACTATGAGTCTGAGCTGTGCAGGGAGACCCCACACCAAATAAATATATAAATAAAAATAAAAAATAAAAACAAAAAGGAAAGATAGCTTTTGTTCTTGATCAGTAGAGCCAACAGTGTCAATATGGCTATTCTCTTGAAACTGAGTTGCAGATTTAATGCAGTCCCAATCAAAATACCCAGTGACATTCCTCACAGGCCATGAAAAATAATCCTACAATGCATTTGGATCCCCCCACCCTAAAAAAAAAAATCCATCCAGAATATCAAAAGCAATCTCAGGTAGCAAGAACAAAGCAGGGGGCATCACAACCTTGGATTTAAAGTTATATTACAAAGCTATGGTGATAAAAACAGCATGTTACTGGCACAAACCAGACATGTACACCAATAGAATAAAATGTAGGACACAGAAATAACCCCAGACACACTCATTCACCTGCTCTTTGACAAAGGTGTGAAAATCATGCTGGAGATAAGACAGGATCTTTAGTAAATGGTGCTTGGAAAGCTGGCCTTCTGCAAGCAGAAGACTAAAGGTAGATCCAGATTTCAGACCACGTGTTAAACTAAGACCACATGCTTCAAAAAGAAATATTAAAATAGAAGCTACATACTGACCAATAAGGTAGGTGAGACTGTTGAAGTCATAGGGATAAGCAAGGACTCTCTGGACAGAGCCCCAGTTGCACAAGAAATAAAATCAAGGATCAACAAGTAGGAATGCATTAAATTAAAAGCTTCTGCACAGCAAGGGGAGTGATCAAGAGAAGAAAGGGACAACCTACAGAACGGAAAAAAACATTTTACCAGACAAATTTGGGGCAGAAGGTTAATATCTAAACTATAAAAACATCCTTAAAATGAGACTCCACTTCAGAATAAAACAACAATTAAAAAACAGGCAATTGAAATGAATACTTTTCAGAAGTACAAATGGCTGATACATATGTGAAAATGCATCCAACATTACTTGTTCTTAGAGAAATCAAAATTAGAACAGAACTGAGATTCCATCTCACTGCAGAAAGGGTGTCACCAGATGTCAGTTAATAACAAATTCTCGGGAGAAAGGAACCTCCTAGACTACTGTTATGAAGGTAAACTAGTACAACCTCTGTGGAAGTAAGTGTGGAAATTCCTTAACAAAATGTAAACAGAAATTCCACTTGACCCATTCCCCTATTAGATGTCTTCCTAAAAGAATTAAAATATTATCATAATACAGCGACACATATATGCCAATATTTACTGCAGCACAATTCATCATAGATAAATCATGGAAGTTGCCTATATGTTCATCTGCCAGATGAATGGATGAAGAAAAGTGGAGTACTATTGTGCCTTGAAAAGGATAAACTTGAGTCATTTGGACACACATTGAACTCATAATGTTAATTGGAATAAATGAGACAGAGAAGCTTGGATATTGCATTATTTATCTTATATGAGAAACCCAAATTAAAAAGAGCAAAATAGGCCATGCAACTTTTGTGAAGCTATAAGCCATTTTGTTAAGAACAGTTGCTTAAAGATGAAGACGTTTAGAGCAATATCAATTGTCAACTAAAAAATAGCTAGATTGTTGGGAGCAGGTTTCCTGGCTCATGGTGGGTTGGCATGGTCAGTTTTGTGAGGAACTGTTGCAGTGTTGGAAGTGATGAAAAAATTAGTTGCTGTGAATACTCCTGGAGAAACAGCTACAAACAAAAATGTGTTCAAGTAACTTGAAAGAAACCGTGTCTGTAAAACTTCTGATGGAATTGCTAAGAGGCATTACTCATGGTGGTCATAAAAATATTTTTAAGTGAAAAATATTATTTGGAAAAATATACAAAAGGTTGTGAAAACTTAGAGTTATTTATTGTCACTCTTCAGCATGTATTTTGTGGAAAATCATTGAATTTATCATGGCTTTGTATATAAGTTTTTGTGGTAGACTTCCTGATCTTTCTTAACCTAAAACTTTAGGGAAAAACATTATTATGTGTTGAATTTAAGCAATGGTAAATTCATTTCAGTGACTGCTGATACTGGTTGAATTAAAAATAATGTCAAGCAGGCTGGGGGTTGGGACACAGGCTTGAAATCCCAGCACTCAGGAGGCTGAGGCGTGAGGATTGCTGCTAGTTCTCGGTCAGCCTGGGCTACATAAGTGAGTTCAAACCAGCCCGAATTACAGGGTGAGACCCTGTCTCAACCCCCCAAACCCCAAAACTAATGTCAACTTGTTTAATACAGTTCCTTTCTTTTTTTTTTTTTCCTGTGGAACTGGGGATTGAACTCAGGCCTTTGTGCTTGCCAGGCAAGCACTTAATCTGCTGAGCCATCTCCCTGGCCCAATGAAATGAATTTCATGATTCCTCAGAAAAATGCTCTTAAAGTTCTGAGTTCTTGATACCACCACTGGGTCTGTCAGTAGTGTATAGTGTACATGTGATGCCAATATACTTTTATTGCAGAAAAAAATGAGGTAAGATTGCTTGATGAGAGGGTTACTGCACAGAAATTACAATATCTTATAATTTTTGTGGAATCTGGTTTCCGAAAGAATCTAAAGTGGATGTATACTACTATTAACCTACTTATTACATAGAAAGTAGTTGGTTGACAGTGGTATGGGCCATAAGAAATTACCTGGGGCTAAAACAGTGCCAGTTAAATAGGGTGTATTCATTCAGCTATTGAGGAAATACATGGTCCTATGACTATTTCACATACAAATTTTTATCAAGATCTTCCAAGTATCAGAGCTTCTGAAAAAGGGCAGAGGCATCTTTTTGGTTAGTAAAGGTTTCAAACTAAGACATATTTTTAAGGAACTATGTTATCTACATTCACCATGATATGTATACTTGATAGAATAAATGTCACTGAAGTTACATGATGAAGAAACTGAGATGGAATATACTTCATTTTATTCTTTTATGTATTTAGGTCAGGGTCTCACTACACAGATTGAATTCGTAGTGATTCTCCTGTTTTCAGCCTCCTAAGCCCTGGGATTACAGGCTCACACTACCATGCCCAGTCTCGGCAGGCCCTGGGGGTGGGGCTGGCACAGGAGGGAGGAGGTCTAAGCCCATCCCAGGGACTGCCTAAGCAGGTGCTTTAATCTGCTGAGGTATCTGGATGGCCTTGGAATATACTTCTGTTAAGTTGTGATGGTAGGAAGTATGATCTTTAAATTATTTTCTGCTTCCCCTTTACCATGGTGTCTTCCCGAGGAGGGAAGAAGTGAGCACAGAGGATCAGTAAATAACTCTTTGCTTGATAGAGTGTCTCCTTAAACAGGATACTATTTTATCCCTCTATAGTCAAGTAAAGATTTATGTGACCTACATTTTGGTAGATTCAGCCTCACTCTTAAAAACCGTCTTTGGTTATTTTGTTCAAGATCTCCCAGGATTCCAATTATTATTCTCTAGCCATTAGTTCTGATTCAAGGAAACTGGTTTTACTTTCTCAGAACTTATTTCGATCTCAGCACTTACTAATTTGAGTACCATCCTCCTTAAACGTCTCTCTTAGACAAAGACAGTATTAGTATTATTATTAGAAACAGCTAATGAATATAAGGTCAGTCATGTTGGCCTTTTAGTACTAATGTGGTCTTCTCTGCTATTTTTTAGCAAATAAGTGCTAAAAGAGATGTTTCAATACAAACTACATAGCTGCTAGTGAGAATATCTGTTTCATTCAAAAGATTCTCAAAAGGTTTGGAAGATAGGTATAAAAAAACATTAGTGCAGCGAAGAAAAAATAACAAGTTATGTGGAATGACCATAAGCGATGCAATCATAGGCATTGATATTTCTGCCTAGAGACGTGAACCCTAGAGTTCTAAATATGGGTGCAGTCATTCAGATAATTTAGGTAGCACTGCGGAGATAAATGCTGTGCTTATTTCCTATTAAGTGAAACTGTACCCAGCAGGGTTTTTTTTTTTCTTCCATTTATGGATTTCTCAGAACTAATTATTTTTATTTTTTAAAAGAGAGTAAAAGGGGCCAGGGAGGTGGCTCAGTGGAATAAGTGCTTCCCTGGCAAGTGTAAGGGCCTGAGTTCAGTCCCTGGTTCCACCAAAAAAAAAAAAAAAGAGAGAGAGAGAGAAAATAAATAGTAAGAAAACTCATTATAGTATTTGCTAAGTAAAATGATAGGACTTCAACAATAGTTGTTACACTCGATATTGTCTTAAATTAATTATTCAGATTAACAGATAGAGGCATGCAAAATTGGGCAAAAATTGCTCAAAAAATTAAAAAGACAAAACTGGCATTAACTGTCCCTTTCAATTAGAAATCAACAGTACAATTATCCAAGCTATCCTGCATATATACATATATATTTTCCCTTCTTTTCTTCAATTTAAATATTATTTAATGAAATTCTAGGACCTTGTCTTCAAAATTAAGAAAGAATTCCAGAAAGAGATGAAGACGGTTCCCTCTTTTCTTTTAGTTTCCTTCTCCATCATAAAGCTAGTTACCCCAACCAAAATGCATGCATGTGAATAATTCACAGCTGCGGCCACTTGGTTCTAGTCTGACACATACAGCTCTGTTCCTGGTGAGGGACCCCATCAGAAAGGCCTTGCAAGTTGTGAGAGCTGGAGTGGATCACATGTCTGGTGAGAGGCACACATTTGTGATCATTTGTTTCAGTTGATAATTTGTTGCTCTTTTGATAATTTCTGCATTTGTCTGCAGAATAAGGACATTTAAGGTTTTTTTTTTTTCCTTTTTCTTTTTGTATTTTATTTTATTTTATTTTTGCGGAACTGGGGATTGAACTCAGGTCCTTGCGTTTGCCAGAGAAGCGCTTATTCCACTGAGCCATCTTCCTGCCCCCCCCCCCCTTTTTTTGTATTTTAGGGAAGGGTCCACAGTGTGTTCAGGTTCTCACTATTAGATAGGACTCATAGTGATCCACCTGTTTACAGTCTCCCAAGAGCTGAGATTACAGACATTGGCCACCAGCCCAGGCTCAATGGTCATCTCAGCGTGCCCTGGGGGCAGGCGTGGGGCCAGCACGGCAGGCCTGGGGATCAAAGCCCTGGCCTCTGCTGTGCCTGCTTGCGGTGCTTTAATTCGCTGAGCTATTTGGCTGGCCCAAGATTTTTCTTCATTCAGCCGTGAACCATGGGTATTTTCTTCTCCGGTATGCATGATAAGGAATAGGGGCTCTCACAACTTTGCTAGTTTTCTTATTTTAACAAAGAGATAGAAAACTTCCTCTCACTCAAATTTAAAGGTTTTTCCAGAACTAAAATTTTCATTTATATAAAGGTTAATTTTATAAAGATAATTAGAATAAAACACTCCATTAGTCTTCGTCTCTTGCAAACACATGGCCTTTCTCCCTATGTTTACAAATGCATGCATTTGCTTGCACACAACATTGCTGGTTACGCCTGCACAGCCCTGTTTAATTCGATCTGTGTAACAACTAGAGCAGAATCATTTATGTTTATAAGTAACAACTTTTTATTTTTTAAAGAAAACAAAATAGTAATAAAAAGCAGCACTAGAAATGATACAATTTTTCACTGAACAAAGTAAAAAGAATTCAACAATGGTTGCTGCATCCCATGATGTTATCTACAAATTAGTTGTTTAGGTTACTGGACATAAATGTGCAAAATTGGTTTAAAACAAAACAAAAAGGCTCAAGTCAACAACTTCTGACATTGCCAGTCTTATGGAAAACTCACTACTATTATGGACTACTGGACTACTTTGGAATATTTTGCTGAATTCATGCACCTACACTATTTAAATGGCAATGGAATACCCTTCTCTGACAAAACTAAACAAAAAAGGGGATACAAATGAAAGACCAAGTTGGTCTGACAGTTGTGGATTATGGTTAAACTGATTAACAAATGAAGGACCATTTTGTATCTGTATATTCAAAATAGGATAGATATACAGCTACATTCTCTTAATTCAATGAATAGAAAGATTTGTTCTAATAGTGTCTGTGGACAGGATATCTTGTCTGCATCTTGTATAATAAATAACCACTAAGACAACAATATGCAATGTATTAATTATTGAAATTGTCCTGCTAGTTGGATTTGAAACTGTCTCCTTGCTATTTGTTTTTCAATAAAATTATTGAAAAACTAATAAAAAATAAAAAAAGCAAATAAGTTATAAGAAATTGAAAAGAACAAAAATAAGAATAAAAAGAAATGATTTTAAGCATTAATTGCTCCATTCAAAAGACCAGCAAAAACTGGCAGTACACTTATCCAGAATATCCTACATATATACATAAATATATCTTGTTCCCTTCTTTCTTTTGTTCATTTCCTCATCCTAGTTTTTCCATTGCATTGGATGAACTCTTGTTCTTAGAACAGACTCACTTTTGGAGACAAAAGTGAATTGAATTGTTTAGGTAATGCTTTAAATTATATTTTCTGGGGCTAAGAAAACCAAGTTTTTGAAGCAAATTCTTTTCTGAAATTAAAAAAAAAAATTATCTATTTATTTGGAACAAGGCCTCACTACATAGCTAAGATCAATAGTGGTCCTCCTGTCTCAGCCTCCCTGGCACTGGGATTGCAGGTATATGCCACCATGCCCAGTTTCAGTGGCCAGCATGGCACCCTTGAAGTTTTGGGGCTGGCATGGCATGTGGTACTGGGAATTGAACTTGGGTCCTTGCACTTGGCGAGCAGGTGCTTAGACCTCTGAGTTATTTCCCCAGCCCCTAAAGTACATTATTTTCTTTCATTGTGCTTTTTTTTTTTGTTAATTCTGAGCTCTCTCTGTAACTAATTTTTCCTTATTTTTTAGTTATCAAGTTATCCTAATATATGTGCTAAAGCTCCTTCATTTTGAGTTCAAAATTCCCAAGTTTAATAAGTGTCCTCATATCTTTCACTAAGAGGTCCCCGTCAGCCTGGTCTGACCTGGTTTTCCTAATAATCTCAGCATAGCTTACATATGGTTGTGGACACATGTGTGCAGATAAACATGCTCAAGCCATATATGTACAGTATTTTTTTTTTTTTTTGGCGGAACCGAGGATTGAACTCAGGCCCTTGCGCTTGCCAGGGAAGCACTTATTCCACTGAGCCATCTCCCTGGGCCCCCTATGTACCCTACTGATAAACAGAAACAATATACATACCCCTTGAATTTGTGCTATATCTGTGGCTAATGTTGTTGTCAAGGATCCTATGCTGTTTTCTTTATCATCAAACCAGGCAATGTCCTAAGAAAAGATAATTTACATATCAGTATCAAAAAGCATTCTTTGCTTTGTGATCTGTGGTAGCGACATCCAGACATTCAAAAAGCATTTCAAACATTCCTAGAAACATAAATGTCCTTGAACAGGGAAAGACAAAAATTCATGAAGATTAAAAAAAAATTGTCAATGAGCATGAAATGTAGTAATAGCTACAGTTTCTGTCTATGTAAATGCGTTTAGGAAAGATTATGGCATGTTAATAACTACAAATATAAAGCATGGATTTAACACAGGAAATATGTGCAGGTATTAATTAATTGATTAACTTGCAAGTTGAGTTTTATTTTCCTAGATTAAAGAGTGTTTGCAAACAGAGAGAAATCTGAGGCCCGATCTGTTGAGCAGTAGGTGCCAGGCACTAAGTGCTTCATACTTCAGAGCTTTAAGCTGCCATCAAAAACTCCAGCTTGCCTCACTGCATTTTGTGTCCTGTAGTTCTCCAAGACTACAAAGACTACGGAATTCTGTTATATGACGTTCCTGAGAATACTGCTCCTGGTAGTCACAAGATGGGAATGCTGGTATTGATAATTCAGCTGGAGTGATAGTAACTATTTTTGAAAAGGAGCGAATGGTTCTGGCAGGAAGCTGTTCACTCCTGTTTGGTGAGATATGGCGATAGAAAGAGAGGCAGAAGGCTCCAAGTGATTACTGCCTTTCAGAGTAATCCAGTGCTCTTCAGACTCATGAAAGAACCTCAGAGGCACCATTTGCCCCCAAGATTTGCTTTTCCAGATTATTGCTTGACCCACCTAATTTTAATTATTTCACAGTGCGCTTGATCATCTGCATGCACGCTGACTTCCTGCTAGACTGATGTTATCTGAGAGAAGGACTCTTTCCATAATGGTAGAGGGACTGACTGCTCTAGGAAGTGTGGTGTGAAAAATGAAACTGGCCCATGGATGAGAAATGGGGAAATCATTAACACCTTCCATTCACATGTGTCCCTAAGATACTGTAGCTCCTACCTCCCCCTTTTCAGTTTTAATTTGGTCTTCACTTCTGATCTTCCAGCATTACATCATGCATTGAAAGAGAGATTGGTGAAGTTGAGCACACCTTAACAGGAGGGGACCCTAAGTGCCTGCTCACAAATAATTTCATTTTTACCTACCACAGTCTTTAACCTGATATTTTATTAGGAAAATGCAAGAATTTTGACATTACTTTTTGGTGCTAAGGACAAAATAATGCTTCTCAAATATCCAAAGGAAAAATTATGCAAGAAATACTCAAGAAACAGCTAAAAATGGACATATTTGACAAATTTCAAGTAAAGTAAGAAAAACTCAGCTAAAGACACTGACCTGATACAACATGGCCCTGAATGCCAAGTGTCTTAATCTCATGGTTAAAATTTCTCCTGCTTTGCCATAAAACAAGCCCTAGAGAAAAAAGACAAATTATGTTTAGTCTTAAATTTCTTTGTAATATACAAATATATATTTAATTTATTTATTTGGTACAGGGTATAGCTATGTAACTCAGATTAGTAGTGATCCTCTTGTCTCAGCCTCCCCAGCGCTGGGATTACAGGTGTGTGTCACCATGCCTGCTTTTGTTTATTTATTTATTTATTTATTTATTTCCCGCTGGCTCAGTCTGCCATAAGAGTGGGTCTGGTAAGACAGATGGAGGTGGGGTTTGAACCGCAGTATCCTGTGCCTGACTGCTTTTGCACGAGCAGGTGCTTAAACGACTGAGCTAACTGGCAGGCTCTTCATACCTGGTTTTGGTGGCTGGCTCAGCAAAGGATTGGCACGGCAATGCGGTACATGGGGTCAAAGCCAGGGCCTTGTGCTTGCAAGGCAGGTAATTAGACTGCTGAGCTATATCCTGAGCCCTACTTCTTACATTTGTAGCATAAATAGGAGGACATCAACAAAGCAATCTTGCACAGGGTTAATTTATTAAAGGTTTACCTGCATGACGTAACTGATAAAGCAAATAATGCCCAAAATGACAAACATTAGAGAATACATCTCTGCATCACGCTTTAATGTGGGTTTGTTATCGTTTTCAAACATCTGAAGAGGAATAGATTTTTTTCATCAGTGATTTGGAGGAAAATATAGAAGAAAGAAAAAAATTAAAATACATACACTGGGATTTGCTAAATGAATTTAAATATAAAATGACTATACATTTCTGGAGAATATCTGCATTTAGTACAAAGAAGAATAATTTAGATGTCTCACATTTGTTATTTAAATCATCTGCTATTATCACAGTACATTTTAAATTAAAGTGATAGCTTGAATTATTTCTAATAAATTTTTATGAATCATATTGATAAAGGTTCATCTCTTTAGAATGCTACTTACAAGGCACCCTGGAATTCATGCTGATGTTAGTAATTACATGTATATTGCTATTTAATATTTCTTATTTATTTATTTAATTGGAGAACAAATAGCAATGAGACAGTTTCAAGACAAATTAACAGGACAGATTCAATAAATTAATACACTGAAAACTGTTTCTGTAATGTTTTGGTATTGTACAAGGTGCATGCATGATATTATACTTACAGACATTATTATAGCAAATGTCTCTAATCAGTGAATTAAGAGAGTGTTTTTTATACCCGAATTATATCACAGATTCAATAATTAATACTTTCTACTTTGTTGTTTTCTTAGTGGTTGTCCATAGTATTAGAAGCCAACAGTATCTTGTCCAACCTCTATCAGTACAAATCTTGCTTCTCATAGAATTATGCAGAAGCACGGCATATTTATCCTAACTGTACTGTTTATACACACACATCATGATTCTTCCTTTGTATACCCCATTTTTTGGTCTAGACCTGTCAAAGATGGGCACTCCATTGTCATTAAACCAATTTAGGTGACACAATCCAACACCATCCAGCAATCCATAATAATACTGAGTTATCTGAAGAAGTTGTTGACTGTAGCCATTTACAGCTCAACTTATTTTTATGGCCCCATGTTATATACCTCAGTTTTATACTTCTCTGCTGGATGGTTAAGACCAAGATAGAGCAAAACCTATACGCCAAAAGATGTAGCTTTTGTTTCTGATGAGGTCAGTGAAGTCTCCTCAGGGTTTATCTTGTAGTCCTGTACCTTGCTCTGTAGATCCTTTGTCTGTGTCATCCATGTGGATGAGTCATGCCCAATGCTTCACCAGTTTGCTCTCTGTGAGAGCCTGAGAGAAAGTTTTCTCTCCATGTGACTCTCCCCAGGCACACTATAGATCATCAGTCTCTTTCCTCTGTGGCTTCATAATGTCCTTAATCAGAAAATTTGCTGTTTATATTTCTAAGAGGTAGCAGTGCAAAGTAGAGACATGGAAGCACTGACTAAGCTGCAGAAAGATCCTTGAATTGATCCACTTGTCTGGGTCTTTGGCTCAAACTCTTCTTTCCTCTACCTGAGCTGACTCATAATAAGTTGCCACTGTTCAACTTGTTGAAAGTAGAGTGGTTCTATTTGTCTCATTACTGCTTTAGAATACTGACTTAATACTGGAGTCAAACAAAGCAATTATTTTATGGCTTGCCTGGCAGACAAAACCCAACCAGACACAACACATGGCTGTGGTTCACCTCCTAGGGACCTTGGTTGGCCAATCCACCATGGTCCCCATCTGAGATGTGACCTAGTGAGCATCACAGTGTCCCTTCTACTGACCAGTGCGTGACAAGACATTTTCCTCAGACTACCCTGTAATTGTTAAGAGTATTAGCAAATGGGTTCTACTTACAGTTATGATTTTTGCAAAGATGATAGAAAATACTGGATGGACAGTTCCATTTAGAATAGAAGCCAGTGTCCCCAGAACCAGAAAAGGCCATTCAGACTTGTTTAACTTAAAAACTTTTAATAGAGACACTTCAGGAAGACTTGTCTGTAAATAAAATATATTGGTTTGAAATTCCACTTACAGAGCATAATGGAACCTAGAAAAACTAGCCAATCACAAACAAAAGTATAATGTAACATAGCAAATATAATAGATAGCAGAGTAGAAGTTGTAATTTTCTTAAAAAGTTTCTCTGCCTGTATTACTAGTGATGACAAAACATGAAGGACTCTTACCCCAAAGTGACAATTTGTGCAGAATCACTTTTTGGCAGTTCACCTGGTATCATTAAGAAAGTGCAAATTTAGCGCCTATGTTCTTAATAGCTAAGAATCACAGAAAAAAAAAAAGATAGGTGGGCCTATCATTCTACCCTCTCATTAAACTGGTTTCAATCTCATACTCTAGCAGAGGAAGAAGCCTGGGTCAGAACTCCTCTGGGTAAGTGGAGAAAGGGAAGAAGATAAAACTTTGACTAGGATTTCTTAAGTCTGAAGTTTTTCAGTATTATGATTTATTTACAAGAAGTATTTTCTAATGTCTTGGTTAGAAGCTTGCTTTGAGCCTCTCACAAGTAGAGCACTGCAGTCGCTAAGCGTGTCCTTACCCTTGCCAAGTTTCAGCTTCTCATCTTTGGGAGGCAATACCAGGCTTAGGGAAGATGAGAGGTGACACGGAAGCTGCAGCCAGTGTTCAGGGGTGCAAGGGAGGCGTTTTGAGGGGTCTGAGGTTATAAATGCAAAGCAACACACAGGGCCCAGTCCAACACGACTGTGAGGGATGAAGCGCAGAGTTATGGGATGGAGTGGATGGAAGGAGCAGGCGACAGGTGAGATGGAGAAGCCGTGGTGTCTATGAGAGGGTGCAGCAAAGCAGAGTCAACAGGAAGGAGGCCTCACAGGGACAGAGAAGTGAGAACGAGGTCAGGTGGAGGCAAAGAGAGGCATCCAAGGGTCCACTCCACAGGAGGTGAAAGCAGGGGGACCTCAGGATGAGCCTGGGCTGGGAGTGGGGAGGAGAACACGCATTGCCCCAGGTGAATGAGGTCTCTCTGCTGTGCCCTGGGAAGGAGGCCTGCGCTGCCCCAGCTGGGGCGGATCCACACCCAGGGACTGGGTCTGTGTATATCCTCCAGTGACACTAATAATCTTGAACATCATAGTGGCCTCTGTACCTCACTCCCCAGACACACTTTATTTTTATTTTTTTGTCTTTTTTGAGACAGGGTCTCACTATGCAGTTCAGGCTGGCCTTAAGTTCACTTTGTAGCTCAGGCTGGTCTTGAAGTCACAACAATCCTCCTGCCTCAGCCTCCCTAGTGCTAGGATTACAGGCCTGTGCCACCATGCCCGGCTCCCAGACACACTGTTGACCCATGGTCTGCCTTCAAGGAAAGAGGAAGGCAATGTTTTCATAAGAGTTTCTGCCTCGAAGAGCCCTGGACTTCAATGAAGATTTTTAGATTGGACTCCTTAAGCTGTCACAAGAATGCTAGAGGAAGTTTGAAAAAAAAAAAAAAGAAAGAAAAAGAGGCTTGTTTTGTGACCTTAGTGCTACAGTGATATTTAGTGGTAAGTTAATTCTATATTGATAAGAATTAAATAAAAATTTGAGAACAAGTGGGATGCCCTGTTGCCAGGTGAGCCATTACCTCAGTATGCTGGATGGAGTCCTCAGGCTTGTCCGTACTGTCTGAATGGACGCTGCTCACAGCACACAGAGAATCAGGGCTGGCATGTCTTTCAGTAGAATGTGTCATTGAATCCATCTGTTCATCAGCTTTTTTAATATCCTTCAATGAAGAATATAGGGGTTTTCATTAGAATGATGCCCTAAAAATTAAAAAAAAGATAAAGCTTTCCTTTACAATGAAGTCTTTTGCTGTTGAAAGTGGTATATTCTTAGTTCTTCATGAACAGTTTTCAGACTTGATAACTACTGACTGTAATTCATTAAATTGTTAGTGACTGACAATTGCCTTTTGTATCCTCTTTTCTGAAAACATAATTACTACAGAAAATAATTATATCATTGGTAGGGGCAGATCTTAGTAAAAGTAACTTTCTGAGATGGATGCTATACTGCTCGATCCTTTCTTCCTACCTTTCTTTCTTTGTTTTTGAGACAGGGTCTCACTATGCAGTTCGGACTGGCCTTGTGTTCACTTTTGTAGACCCCAGGCTGGTCTCCAACTTGTAGAGATACTCCTGACTCAACCTCCCAAGTGCTGGGATTACCGCCATGTGCCACCATGCCCAGTTAACCTTTCTTTAGAGATTACCAGTTTATAACACAAAGCTGGGAGCTGATATGTGAGACTGGTCCTGTACCTGACAGATCTCAGGAGACAGCAAGGCTTTCCAGGTCTGCCCCACTACCCTTCCCAGCCATGAGTACCAGCCACACCTGAGAGCCTGAGTCTTAAGAACAAGAAGGTGAAAAGACATCAAAATGACCTTAAAGATACTGCTAAATTATGGGCTTGGATAAAGTTCTAAACCAGGTCACTCTAAGTCTAGTTTTGTTTTTCTTGAAACTCAGAGAAGAGAGACCAATTTGAGTAAAATAGCTGGGTGACATCTTCTCTTTTTGTTTTTTATTCTAAAGAGAAAATGAAAAAAAGTGCTACAGAGTTTCAAAACAAGATAATAGCTTAACAATGGTCAATATATTGCATATTGTTACCTTCAAAGTAGTTGCAGAGATTACAAGATTGAGGCATGAAAGTAATTGAACAAGATATGCATTCATTAGTCTTAATGGATAGAAATTAATACTATACTTATCTCAGCTATCATATATATATATATATATCCATATATATATATATATATATATATATATATATATATATATAATTTGTGTGTGTGTGTGTGTGTGTGTGTGTGTGTGTATTTTCTTTCTCCTTCTCCCATCCCAATTGTTCTGCCTTTTTTGAGCTATTTCTTCCATTTCACAATATCTATTGTACATTTTGGATCTTATTTACTCTTTTAGATTTTTAGATTAGGGAGACAATGTGATATTTACATGTGCAAGTCTGATTTATTTCACTTATGAGGATGGTTTCAAGTACACCCATCTAACTATAAAAGCCTTGAGTTTATCTTTCTTTATAGCTGTGTAGTACTCTATTGTATTAAAAAAACCCATATCATTTTATCCCTTCTTTAGTTGATGGGCACTTACATTGTTTTCAGTATTCAGCTATGACAAATTGTACTGCTGTAAACATGGGTGCACATGTATCACTGTGGTTTGATGTTTTCATTTCTCCTGGGTATATATCCAAAAAGGGAATAGCTGAGTTGAATAGACCTCTAATCCCAGTTTTTTGAGGAATCTCCACACCAATTTCCATAGTGGTTTCAACTCGCCCAACAATAGTGGGGCAGTGTTCCTTTTCCCCACAATCCCTCAAGCATCTGTTATTCATTGATTTCTTGATGACAGCCATTCTTTCTAGAGTGAGATGGAATCTCAGTGTTGTTTTAATTTGCATTTCTTGAATGACCAAAGACGTTGAGCATTTTTTCACATATTTATTTGGCATTTGTATTTCATTTGAGAAGTGCATATTTATCTCAGATACCTATTTTTGGATTGGGTCTTTGAATTAACGGTGGGGGAGTCTGATCTTTTACAGTTCTTCATATGCTCTAGATAGGAGTCCTTTGTCTGAGAAACAGTTGGCTAAAACTTTTTCCCTCTCTTGGTTGTCTTTTCACTTTGTTGGTGATTTGTTTTAATGTGCAAAAACTTACTAAAATGAGATCCCAGTTGTTCATTCTTTGAAGTATTCTCTATGCAGTTTGGGTTTTGTTCATGAACTCTCTGCCTTTCTGTCTTCCAGATTTCTACCTACTTTCTCTTCCATTTGATTTACTTTTCTAGTATTTAGATCTTTGATCCATTTTGATTTTAGTTTTGTATATGGTGATAGACATGGGTCTAATTTTAGTCTTTGACATGTGGAAAGCAAATTTTTCTGGCACTATTTATTAAACAGGCTGTCTTTATTCTAGTGAACATGTTTGACTGCTTTGTCAAAGATAAGGTGTCTGAGTGTGTTTGTAGTTGTTGTGTCTGTGTGTTCTAGTGGGTTCCACTGGTCCTCAGGTGTATTTATTATCATTATTTTGCCAGTACCATGCTAATTTTATTATAGTAGCTTTATAGTATACCTTTAAGTCAGGGATTGTGATGCCTCTTGCCCTGCCTTTGCTGCCCAGGACTGACAGATACTCTATGTAGAAGACCCCAAAAACTCCATCAAAAGACTTCTAGATTTAATAAGCAAATTTTGTAGCATACCTGGATAAAAAAATCAACACTCAAAATTCAGTAGTACTCCTATACATAAACAACAAACTCACTTACAGAGAAATTAGGGAAACAACACCTTTCCTAATAGCATCCAAAATGATGAAGTGTTTAGGAATCAATCTAACAAAGGAAAAGAGAGTAAAAAATCTATACATTGAAAATTACAGTACTCTTGAAAAGGAAATTGAAGGTGAATATCAGAAAATGGGAAGACATTTCTTTCTTTCTTTCTTTCTTTCTTTCTTTCTTTCTTTCTTTCTTTCTTTCTTTCTTTCTTTTTTTTGTGGAACCAGGAATTGAACTCAGGCCCTTGCACTTGCCAGGGAAACGTTTATTGCACTGAGCCATCTCCCCAGCCCCTGTGAAAGACATTTCTTGTTCATGAATAGGAAGAACTAACATTGTGAAAATGGCCATAATCCTAAAAGCATTATACAGATGAAATTTAATGAAATCCCAATCAAAATTCCATTAGTATACCTCCCAGAACTGGAGAAAACATGCATAAAATTCATCTGGAAACAAGACCTAGACTAGCAAAGGCAAGTCACTGTTTATTGGAATGTGCTCTTGGGGATTGAGGCTGCCTCAAGTTGAGAAGAGAGGAGAAGAAAGAGCCCGGGAGTCCGGGCAGACTGACAGCAACTCAGGGCAGGGTCGGGTAGAGATGGAAAGCTGTGGGTGGATTCAGGTGTGCAAGGAGACCGAACCTGTGCAACACATCATTCCAGGAACTCTCTGAATCTTTGACAAGCTTAGCAACTGTTAGTTACACGATGGGACAATGAACTTTAATCTGTGCTGTACTCTCATTAACATTTTTTAAACAGATGTTCTTTTATGTTATCCCTTTCTTTTTTATAAGTTTCTCTACCACGAAAGAATCTTTTGTTTGGCTTTTTCTAGGAATTACTTACTTTGTGGAAAGGTTAAAATAACACTTTGAACTCATAATAGTTTTAAACACAGTGCTGTAGTAGGAAAAAGTATTCATTTTCCTGAGAATCCAGCTAGCCAAAATAATAATGATGGCAATAAGTTTTGGCATATATATATCTCAACATATTTCTTATTTCATTTTCACAGACTTTTGCTAAAGGAATATGTCTGTATATAATTATGTATATTCTGGGTAATTACAATATCAATCTCATTCTGTACCAGCCCCGGAAATCCTGGCATGACAAACTCGGCCCCAAAACCGGGCTTGGTGGTGCACGCCTATAATCCCAGTGCTGCAGAGCCTGGATCACTACGAGTCTGAGTTGTGTAGCGAGATCCTGTACCAAATAAGTAAGTAGGTAAATAAATAAATAAACAAAAATAAAATAGATTAAAAATGTAATAATATTTATCTTTCCCATAATAATGCTTAGTTCATTTAATATTTTATAATTAATTAAGTTACTCCAATTTCCCCTGTGTTAGAGATTACAAAATTGAAGCACAGGGAATTTAAACAGATGGTGGGTCATACCTTTCTGTTTCCTAAATTGTAAATCATAATACAGATAAAAAAGAAGGGGGTTGAAAAGTAAAATATACAGAAAAAGTTTAACATTATTTATCTGTAAGGGTTGGCCAAATAGCTCAGTGGAGGGGCGGGGGGTTTCATCCCCGGGCCTGCCTTGCTGGCCCCGCCCCTTGGGGGCGCGCTATTTTGACACTGGTCGTGGTAGGGTGCACCTGTAATCCCAGCTCTTGGGAGGCTGTAAACAGGCGGATCACTATGAGTCTGAGGTAGTAGTGAGAGCCTGGACACCCGGTAGACCCTTCCCTAAGATACAACTCCCCCCTCCCCCAAGAAAAACAGAAACAAACAAGAAAACCCTACATTATGTATCTGCAGAGACCTTTCAGGTTAAAAGAAGGTAGTGCAGCAGGATGACAATAGCCAGGGCCTAAGCCCCATTATGTACATCATCCTGCCTCCAGGAAGAAGGTACAGGAGGGTGGATTTCATGTGCATCCTGACCAATGGGGATTTGCCACGTGCTCCCGACACCATCATGCCTCCTTTTGATTGTCCAACGGGATTACTTTCTCGTCCACCTGTAATAGCGGACATGCTATTCCCTACCACCCCTCATTCGGAGGCTATTTCCTGAATGCCTGTGTGCTAGGCACTGCACCAAGTGCTTTCTACACATTAAATTTCAACCCTCCCATCTAGCTCTCAAGAACTTCCATGGTCCGGTCCTTATTATTTCTTTTCTATTATTCTATCAACGTTCATCTTTATGTATGGAAGGCTGATCCTTCTGTTGTTGTTGCACATGAAGTTCCTTTTGGTCCTGCGCTGCTGTCTCACCTGCTCGGAGTCCTCATCTCTCCTTTCTCTTCCTCCTGTCTAGTCTTCAAAGCTTCTGTCACAGAACCTTCTTAATGCAGCTGTCTCTCCCTGATCAATTTTGTTTGTTTCAACAACATATAATATGTTTATGCACAATTTTGCATTTTTCCTAGTAGCAAAATCTCAATTCTTAAGCAGAGAATATGTGTTATATTTCTTTGTGTTCTAATAATGGATGACAATTTATAGTGTTTTGAAGTTTGTTTGTTTTATGCCCGGCTAATATGAGGTATTATATATCATGAATTCTTTAACCTGCATCATTTTATTTGTCAAAGTGCTGAGGATATCACACACAATTTCATCACTAAGGAACTTTAAGTAAGTCTTGGTTGCTGTAAAATTTAAGATTATAATTAGGGAGTTCTGTTTCCTACTGTAGTATTGTCTCTGAGAAGTTTAAAAGAAAACCCACTGATTCGATGTCTGTATGTAAGCTCTACCTGCGCCATTGCGAGGGAATGGTATAGGCCATGTTTTGCCATTAGCTCCGTGTGCGTGCCTTTTTCCACCACTGTCCCATCCTTTATGGTCACAATCAGATCTGCATTGCGAATAGTTGAGAGTCGGTGAGCTACCACGATTGTAGTCCGACCTTTGCTTGCCTGCAGAACGAAAGTGAAAAATCAATGCAGATAGTAGAGGGGCCGGGGAGGTAGCTCAGTGGAGTAAGGGCTTCCGCGGCAAGCCCAAGGGCCTGAGTCTCATCCTGGTTAAAAGAAAGTTAGTAGAAATAAAGTTTCTTTTTTTCGTTTCTTTTCTCTACAAAATGTATTTAGCAAAGGGTCTACAGAGTTTCACTACACAGATTGGACTCACAGTGATTCACTAAACCCAGTCTCAGTTGCAGCCTCAGGGTGCCCCAGAGCGGGGCTGGCAGCAGAGGAAGAAAGCTTCTTTTTGCAGTATTATTTTAAACATTAAAAAAAAAAATCTTTCTTTGGATATAAAAATTTGGAAACTAGTTGATAAAGAAAGCTGCTAGAAATTAAAATAAAAAAGAATGTAATTAGTGATTTTATAAAACTGTAGTATCTTAGAACTAGAAAGAAACCTAAAGACCATTTCTGAGCTATCCAAAAGCAGAAGCCAAAAGCGAGAGCTTAAATTCATTATTTCTCATCTCTAAGGTGGTGATATTTTCAACGAATCGGGTACAGATTTGAGGTAATTATATGTTCTTATTTTTTTACTAGTCTCTTAAACACGTGGAAAATTACTCATAGTACAGGGGAAAAGATCAACACACTTTCAAAGGGAAGAGACCCAGACCACGGTCACCGACCCTGAAAATGACAAGAGCCCAGAAGCCCTCTGGTGCCCTCTTCCAGTCACTGGTGCCACTCACCCTTCCCTATGATCCGGGGCTCTTCCCTGAAAGTGTTGAGAGAGGACTGAAGCAAATTCCCTTTCATGTTTTTGAACTGGAAAGCAGATTGTTACATCACATGAATAGCTAGCAAACATGGGAGCAGCAGCCCAAGAAAACTAATGTATAAGAAGAAAGCCAATAGTTCGGTAAGAACTCATAATATAGTTAATCTGACATAAAAGGATGCATGTGACTATCATAGAATTACGTGGTGATTAAATACAAAAGGGAAGCAATCTCATTAAATTACAAGAGTTCGTAATTTTTTTAAAGGTAAGCAAACCTGTTATGGTTTGTGTATAGGTGCCCCCCTCAAAGCCTCCTGCAGTCAAGGGGCAGCTTCTGGAGATTGTGATTGATTGCTGTGGGTGTGGATGCTGCACCTGCCCCCGGCAGGTAATTTGCATTACAATGTAAGGTGGGAAGAGAAGCCGCTGCTTGAGCTGCTGCTACCATCCTGGTGCTCTTGCTCTTTGCCATCACCATGAAATGCTGCTCTCTGCTTGTGCTGCTTTGCCCTGGACCCAGCTGAATATGGATTTGAAACCTCCAGTAACTGTGAGCTAAATAAACCTTTCTTTCCTTCATTTTGGGTGTCAGGTATTTGACCCAGCAATGAGAGAAGAGTAACTAAGACAATGCCTAATGTTTAATGTGTTATCATTTGTATTTTCTTAAATCACAGCTCTTTAGTTTGAATCTCATTCCTGTTTATGGTTTTGTGATTTTAACTAAGTTGAGCTCCTTAAATCTTGATTTCTTCCTCATATGCGAAAATTATGGCAACTGAATTTTAGAGCTGTTGTGCAGAACTTTTTCTGTGGTAAAAACACTTACAAGACTCTCCAGAGCCAGGAAGCAATGTTCAAAGTGAAGACAAGAGCTCCCCCAATGTGAACCAGAGCCATTTTCAGTGATAGTGAGGTACCAAGCTCCTCCTCCAAGGAGAACAGGCAAGTTCATGAAGAAAACCAACACGACATTGTCCCCTAGCAGAATGGCCCAGCCACTTCTAGCAGCTCCCCAACAGTTCATCCTTCTCCACTTCTGTCTCTTATGCTGCCAGCAAGGATCTGCAGGTGGGCCTCGCATGCCCAGCACTATGCTGGTTCAGTTCAGCTAGGTGTAACAAACTGATCACCAGTTGGCAACCCACCATAGTGACCACGCCTGGCTATTCGATTCTTCATTACAATAGTCTAAAAAATTTCCATGTGCAAATTTTATTGATTTGTAAATTTAAAAAAAAGCAAGGTGTGATGTATCCCCTGCACTTAGAAGGCTGAGGCAAGATTATCAGTGTGAGTTTGATGCCAGTCTGAACTAGAGAGAAAGACCATGTCTAAAGAAAAAAAAATACTTAAAAAAGAAAAACCAAAAACAACATTGACAGGAGGGCTTGAGGATATAGCTCAGTGGCACAGTGCCTGCCCGGCAGACATGAGGTCCTGTGTGTGATTCTCAGTACCAAAAGAAAACAAACTCATGAGAGCTATTCTGAGCAACATTAAGTGTATAATATAGTATTGTTGCAGACAGGATATTTTACAACAGACCTCTAGAACTTACTCACTTGGCACAACTGAAACTTCGTACTCATTGAAGTGCAACTGTGTCTCTCTTCACTTATACACTGGCATTCTCTAATTTTTATTCTACAAGCTTGACTATTTTTGATGCCTCATATCAATGGAATCATGCAATAATTTTTCTGTCATGAGCATTTAAAAAAAAATTTAGGATAATGTCTACAGGGTCTCATTACAGAGATCAGACTTAATGGTTCTCCTGTTTTCAGCCTCCCATGCACTGGGATTACAGGCACTCGCCATGATGCCCAATCTCGATCGTCATCTCAGGGAGTCCTAGGGATGGGGCTGGCATGGTAGGGATCAAACCCTAGCCCCGCATCTCCTAAGCAGGAGCTTTAGTCCATTGAGCTATCTGGCCGGCCCTATAATGAGCATATTTTACCTAGCACAGCAGCCCAATTTATCCATGTTGTCTGGTATGACAGGATCTTATTCTTTTTTTTTTTTTTTGTGATAGCAGGGATTGAACTCAGGACCTTGTGCTTGCCAGGCAAGCACTTATTCTACTGAGCTATCTCCCTGGCTCCTGGATCTTATTCTTCTGAAATATAAATAATATTCAGTTGTTTGCACATACCTCCTAATCTATTGATAGACATTTAGATTGTTTCTATGTTTTGACTTTTGAGAATAACGTGACACTGAACAGGAGAATGTATAAATCTCTTTGAATATCTATTTCAGTCCTTTTGGGTCCATCACCCCCAGAAAGACAATTGCAGAATCATTTGACAGTTCTGTTTTTAATTTTTCTGGGACATTTGGACTCTTTTTTATAGAGGGTGAGCCTTTTGTGTCATATCACCAACAATGTAAAAAAGTTTCAGTATTTTCATTTGTTATCCTTTGAATTATTTATTTATTTGCTTTTACCAAAGCAATTCTAACTACCCTAATGGGTATGAGGAAATATCTCATTGTGGTTTTGATCTGCATTTTTTTTTTCTGATAACTAGTGATGATTCATTGGTTATATCTGTTGACTGTTCATAGGTCTTCTTTGAGGAAATGTCACCTCAAGACTTTACTTTAAATTTTAAAAAATTTATTTACCTTTTTTTGGTGATAAGGTCTTCTACATAGTTCAGGCTGTTCTGGACTTACTATGTTGCCCAGGCTGGCCTTGAGCTCAGAGAGATCCTTCTGCTTCAGCTTCTCATGTGCTGGGATTATAGTAATGTACCACCATGCCTCGCTGCTCTTATTACTGTTACTATTACTACTGTTGTTATCATCACTATTGAGTTATAAGTATTCCTTTAATATTTTGGAATCATATATATATATATATATATATATATATATATATATATATATATATATATATATATCTTACAAATACGCTCTCCTATCATATAGGTTGCCTGTTGGTTATTTTCTTTGCTATACAGAAGCTTTTCATTGATTTAGTTCTCCCCTAATTTTGTCTTTGTTGCTCATATTTTTAGTGTCATAACCAATACATAGCTACCAATCCCAATGTTATAAAAGCTTTCCCTGTATTTTATTTCAATAGTCTTACAGTTTCAGATCTTGAATTTAATTCTTTATTCCATTTTGAGTGATGTTTTTGTGTATAGTGAAAGATAAGGGTCTGAGCTTTATGGTTTTCATGTGGATATCCAGTTTACCCAGCACCATTTGTTCAACAGACTGTCCTTTCCCCACTGTGTAGCCTTGGGACTCTCAATGACAGCAACCAATGCAAATGGAGTAAAAAAAAACAAAACTATTAGAAGTCAGAGATTATAAGATTGGATATAAAACCATGACATAATTACAATTATATAATAATTGCAAAAATTAATTATGTATGCAAAGACACAAATAGGTCAAAAGGATGGAAGAGTGCCCTGCTAAAACTAAGTCTCTGAAGGGTGGAATGGCTGTACTAGATAAAGATAAAGAAGATTAAAGAGTAAAAGATATAACCAGAGTAAAGAAGTTTATTTCCTAGTGATAAGTTTCAAGTGCTCTAGAAAACATTGTAATCATAAATGCCTATGTACCTAATAAGTGAACTCTAAAATACATGACACCAAAATAGAGACAGCCTCAAGAATAAAGCACAAAAATGGCCGGAGAATTCAGCTGGGCAGTGTGGTGAGACTCTGTCTTGAAGAAAAATAAAATAATTTGGGGATGAAGCTCAGCTGTTGCACACTCCTGGGTCCATGAAAAGTCTATGAAAAACTCTTTTAACTTAATAAGAAAATGAACAACCCATTTAAAAATTACCAGAATATGTGAATAGAAGATAATGTTTATACTTCATCATTAAGAATATAAAAATGCTCCTTATCATTAGCCATCATGATGATGTAAAATAAAATCACAATGATAAACTACTATATGTTTCTTCAGAGGGCTAAAATGAAAATGACCAGCTGTACTAAGTGTAGGAAAGTATGTAAAATTTATGGAATTCTTTCTTATTGCTAGTAAGAATGTAAAAGCAAAATAGTCTGGCATTTAACTAAAAAAGTTAAACATAAACCTAGCATAAGATGCAGCCATTCAAATTTTAGGCATGTACCCAAGAAAAGCAAAAGCACGTGTCCATGCAAGACTTGCCTATCAATGTTGAAAGTGCTCTTTGAGGGGTGGGGTGGGGTAGGCTGGAGATTGAGCCCAACCCAGACCACTACACCCCCGTGTGACACTACATGAGGTGCTACACCCTTGTCCCTTGAGTAGGATTTATGCTGCCAAAGTATGTACAGACTACTCCTTTATCTGTATTTAAAAAGTGAAAACAAATGAACTCAACTGAACAGGAATGTTAATTCACGAGAACTGTGGTATATCCACATAATGAGCACTGTTCATCAATAAAAAGGAATGAAAAGGAGTTTTGGTGCATCTAGAACTTGGATGAGCCTTAAAACAGCTATACAGAATGAAAGTAGCCAGACAGCACAGAATTTATTCTTTTTGACTAGAATTATATAAAATTTTAGAAAATACAGATTAGTTTATAGTGAGGAAATCAGAAGTTGCCGAAGGTCAGGGAAGGAGGCTTAGAAGGTACAGATGGAGTAGATACAGAACACACATGAAAAGCCTGGTAGACTATCGTGATTGTGGTGGTGGTGGTTTGAGAACTATATGACCTGCAATGTTTAGTTAGGAATTTTTTTTTTTTTTTTTTTGGTGGAACCTGGAATTGAACTCAGGCCCTTGTACTTGCTAGCGCAGCACTTATTCTGTTGAGCCATCTCCCTGGCCCTAGATCTACAATATTTAAAAAAGGCACCAATAATGTTTAAATGAGAATCGAATATCCTTCTCTGACAAAACTAAACAAAAAAGGGGGTTACAAATGAACAACCTTTTTGTATCTGTATGTTCAAAATAGGATAGATACACAGCTGCATCCTCTTGGATCATTGAATAGAGAGATTTGTTCTAGTAGTGTTTGTGGACAGGATATCAAATCTGCATCTTGTACAATGAATAACCACTAAGACAACAATATGCAATGTATTAATTATTGAAACTGTGCTAGTAATCTGTTTTGAAAATCTCTCATTGATACTTGTTTCTCAATAAAATTATTTCATTAAAAAAGAAAAGTATATGAAACCAAGGAAAACGTACACATGTGGTCAAACCAATTATGTATTTTAATATGTACTGTATGTCAATTAAACCTCAGAAAAAGCTGTTAAGAAGAACAATCAAACAAAAGTGGTATATACATCCAGCACCCTGGTCGGGCATCCCTGTAGTTCTGCAAAAATCCTGAATGGGAGTGAGAACTTTCAAGGAATCCCTGCAGGCGTAATGGCAAACTTGACTGGGGGCTACTGCAACACAGGGTTATAAATAGGAGGATTTCTCTTGCTTAGCTTTGTCAAGGTCTGATAATGAACACACGGTAATTTTCTTAATTGGCACCTCCTAGTAGGATACGCAAGTCTCGATGGGTAATTTTTATGTGTAATATACACTGCAGTTGAAAAGAATTATAGTAAACACCAAAATGTTTACTATATCTTTGATTTTTGATATTGCGAAACATATGGAAATTTTATTAATGAATGGTATTTGTGGAAAGGGGCTTTAATGTTTGTTTTTTATGCTCCTTAGTCTCTCATTTGCTCTTATGTGATAATTCTAAGCATTTGTACAGAAGCATCTTTATGAATTATCTAACAAAGTGGGTAAAAATGTGACAAGGTTTTTAAGTAAATTGTTTAGAACAGGTTTATATTTGCAGAAAAACTGCAACAATAGATCTTCCATGTACCCTCATATACACCCCCTCCACTGCCAGCTTATCATACCCGCTGTGGTGCCTTTACACAAATATTCAACCGATATTAGTACATTATTATTGTTTAAACTCCATACTAGGTTAGAGTTTCACTAATTTTTAAACTGGTATTCTTTTCTATGTTCCACTATCCCCTTAAGAATACTACATTTAGGGCCAGCGAGATAGCTCAGCAGACTAAGCACCTGCTTAGTCAAGTACAGGGAGTGGGGTTCGATCCCCAGCACCACATGCCTCCCCAGGCTTGCCCCCCAGGTGCGCTGAGCCTGCAACAGAGACCCCGAGTGGTGGCACACACACCTGTAATCCCAGTGCTGGGGAGGCTGAGATAGGAGGATCACTATGAGTCTGAGCTGCGTAGTGAGATCCTGTACCAAATACATAACAAACAAACAAACAACTTGATTTATTCTTCAAGTCTCCTTATGCTTCTTTTGGCTAGGGCTGCTTCTCAGATATTTTGTACTTGAATAAATTTGATAATTTTGAGGAATACGAATTAGATGTTTTGTAGAATGTCTCAGATGAGGTGGCTTTTTTTTTGGCTGACATGGGGATTGAACTCAGGTCCTTGTGCTTGCCAGGCATGCACTTATTCTGTTGAGCTGTCTCCCCACCCTCTATGAGGTGGCTTTATGTGTCTTCTTTGTGGACATGAGACACAGCCTACAATGAACTCTAATTTCTTCTCTGAACTTTGCAGTTGAATCCTGGGCATGGGGGACTTACCCACAACCCTTTGAGACAGAGGAGTATGAGAGAGCTGCTTTCCAGCAAATGTGCATGGGAAAGGCGAGCATGATAACCGTGTGAACACATACAGTGCCTGGCTACAGGCCTGCACCCCTCCCACTCCCTCAACTACCTCTCCTGGGGTTGTTGATATTGTTATAAATATAAATATTATTTTCTAAAATCAAACAGGTCACTTCTTGGTGAAAATGTCTGATGTCACCAATAAGCTCAAATATTTTATGCTGTTATCTAATATTTGTTTCTCAAGGACCGGCCAGATAGCTCAGCAGATTAAAGCACCTGCAAGAGGCGCAAGGGTTGGGGGTTCAATCCTTGAGCCTGCATGGCTCCCCCGGGCACACTGAGATGGCAATTGAGACTGGGTGTGGTGTGGTACACCTGTAAGCCTAGCTCTTGGGAGGCTGTAAACAGGAAGATCATTATGAACCCTCTAGTAGTGAGTGGGCTGGGGAGATAGCTTGGTGATGTAAGTCCCTCTCTGGCAAGTGCAAGGTCCCAAGTTCGATCCCCAGTATTTCATGCCTTGCTGACCAGAAACAGGGCATGGAAGCACAAGCCTGTAATTCCAGCACTGGAGAGGCTGAGACAGGTGGATCACTATGAGTCCAAGCTGCATAGTAAGATCCTGAACCAAGTAAATAAATAAATAAAAATTAAAAAATAATATAAAGGGGAATATGTAACATATTGTACTCTAAGGAGAATGGGGGCAGAGAGAATATAAAATCAAATATTTAGGAAGTTGAAGCTACAAAGGTGTGTGTGTGTGTGTGTGTGTGCATTTGTTCACACACTCACAGCATCAGAAGCACAAGGTTTCCTGAGCAGGCTCCTACTATTAGAGGCTTCTGTTCCTCAGCCCAAGTATTTTTGTGCATGATTCTTCTCATTCTGTATCCCTTTCTGTCTCTCGTAGGCATTAAGTACAGAGCTAAATTACTCATTTTGCAAAAACTCAGGCTAGTGTCTGACACCTCAGTGCTGGGAGTGGGGGAGACCATCCTGGCAGTCGAGGCTGCACACTGCTAGGGCTCCCATGGACTGCAGCATCTGCTCGCACCCATCTGTGCCGTCTTGACTCTGCCAGCTTCCTGCTCTAAATTATAAATGTTGGATTAAACTGTGTATTACTATTTAATTATTGTAGCACAAATTAACATTTGGCTATATCGGATAAATCATAGGAATATTTAATAATTTAGAAGTAGCAAAGCTGAGCTTCAGAGGTTTATAAAGCAGGCTTACAAGTTTTGTATGGACTTGGGGTACTAGAACAATCATTTCCACTGGCACACTAGGCACAGAGAACTACAGGAATTCAGACTTAAAATGTGGAAGAAATTTTACTAGGTAAGACTTCTTAGAAATACAGATGAAGAAAATTTGAACTGAAACTTTGCTTTTATATCCTAAACTAATGTAAAGGTAAATGAGGTAACTCAATTTATCCTACTGTTTACCTGGATACTTCAAAGTAGGTGAATATTGCATCTTCATTATTAATATTTTACATAGAAAGTGTTTTTTTTTTTTTTTTTAAAAAAAAACATTTCTTAGCATCTCCTCTCTTATAGATTTTACAAACCAAACAGTTAAATATTTGACTAAAGGTCAACAGGAAGAGAAGCTTTTACTCAACACTTGGCTGAGATTTTTCAGATTTCTTCACAAGTCTACACAGTCTACCTCATGCGCTGATTGGCTTGGACTGTATAATAGGGAGCACCTCACAGATCTGTGAGGCAAAGAGAAAAGCCTTTGGAGACTGGCTGGTTGCTCTCTAGTAATGCTTACTGGCCTTGGACAAGGGTGGAAATCCGGAAGGAAAGGAGTCTACATGAAGCCTCATGTATCTGAGAAGGCCTGCATTTGCCTCTGGTGAATTCTCAGGGCTAATATATGCTTTGGAGAATCCTGGAGGTGCAAAGAATTCTAATGTCCTAGTGGCGAGTGTGGTGTGGGAAACCTCTGCAAACCTACTCACTGCTTCCAGGAAGGTTGTGACATTTGCCCTGGGGCCTGTCGGTGACATAAGCTCTATAAATCCTACCTTCCTTGATGTTTTTCTTTTTAAGCTGCAATTAAAAAAAAAATCAGATAAAGGCATATGTGGAAGGACTATTTTTAAAAATCATACCTGAATGGGTTATGGTTTTATTTCAACTGGCAAGTGACTGGGGACAGCCCTACCGCTCTCCCCCTTCCCATCTCACTCCCTCCAGAAGCCTTGGAAAGCCTAACACCTTGTGTTCAGAGACTACAGTGTGAAAACTTCTCACTACTGTTGGGGATTTCCTCCCCTGACACCTACTAAGTTTTAACCAATCATCTCCTGGACGGTCATGATGGCAGTGTAAAGGAAAGCATGAGTGTTTTGCTTCATAATTTACCTCCCTGTGGTGCTGAAAGCCAACTGGGTTAGTGTCCTGGGTTCCTTAACTAGTGTTGCTTGGCTCACTGACTCGGGATTCCTGTCAAGCAGCCTCACCTATGCAAAGATGCTTTGTTTATATCAAAAGAGATGACAGATGGCAAAGTATCAGCATAAAAGAGGTCATAGCTAATGATTCCCCTTTTTCTTGAGGTCTGCTTTCAACTTGCAGGCCCTACTCATGTGAATATAAGGTGTGCTTAGGTGGAGACCCCTCAGAAAGGCAAATGTTCAAAGCTAAGCTCTGCCAAGATGAGCTCCTGCGTGCTAGCTAATGAAATCATGGAATCATGTTTGATAAAATGTTTTCATTTTATAGTGTGGCATTTCTTTATTCTCATTTCCAAATAAGTTGACAAACAAGTGCACCCCTGTAGATAACAAAATTATTGATTGTCATGTTGCACATAATGGAGTTTTGGCCCCAAGTGGGCCACTTCCATGATTAGTCCTATAAAGTTATGATGGAGCTGAAAAATGTCTGTTGCCTGCTGGTGTAGCTGTCATTACGGCACGGTGGAAGCATTGCTCACGTGTTGTTTGTGACACTGGTGCTAACAGTCCTGCTGCACCATCAGTTGTGTGGAAGTGCAGGCCATCCAATTATGGACAGTACTTGATGGTACTAAGTGACTTGGCTTATGTATCTTCCAAACTCTGTTTGCGGTCGCTGCCTCAGAGCGAACCCCTTCCACTTACACAGAAGAAAAGTGAAGCAGCCCCAGCTGAGCCCTCCAGGACGAAGTACTGCTGTCCTGGGAGGTGACAGCTCCACCAGCATTACTGTCCTTACAAATCTGCTAGTGGGTCACAGTATGGAGTCAGCAGACAATGACAGTGATAGTCCTGACCTGTGTGGGTCTGGCTTGAATGTGTGTTTGTGTCTTAGTTTTTAACAAAAGCATTAAAAAAGTTTAAAAAAAATTGAAAGTAGAAGGCAGTTTACAGAATTAGGAAACTATGTAAGGAAATATATTTTTGGACATAGATGTATATTGTAAGATGAGCATTTATATAAAAGAGTAAAAAATTTAAAAAGTTAAATACTATAAAGTAAACTAACAATATATTTCTTTTCCTGTATTTAGGACAGGGTCTATAGGGTGTACAGGGTCTCCCAGTGTAGATAAGACTTGTAGTGATCCTCCCGTTTACAGCCTCCCAAGTGCTGGTATTACAGGCACCACCATGCCCAGACTCAGTCACCAGCTCAGCCCACCCCAGAGGCAGGGCCGGCACCGCAGGCCTGGGGTATCGAACTCCTGACTCCTGTGTCTGCCTAAACAGGCACTTTAATCCACTGAGCTATTTGGCTGGGCCTAATGTATTGTTGAAAAAAATTACAAAAATAAATTTGGTGTAGCCTCGGTGCATAGAAAGTCCATGGCAGGGCATTGTGGCATACTCAGCCCGCACTCAGCATGCCGCTCACTTGCAGTGTCCAGTCCTGAGAGTGCCGTTCCTGGTGAGAACGCCACAGAAGAGCACCCATTTTATCCTTTATATCAGACTTTTACTGTACTTTTCCTATGCTTAGACACACGTCGTGTTAACAATGGCCATAGAAGTTGGTACAGTATCACACTGTGTGTGTGTGCGAGTGTGTGTGTATGTGTGTGTGTGAGTGTGCACACATGTGACCTACAGGACACAGATGCTATCACACAACCTAGGTGTGGAATAAGCTACATATGCTCTACACTCCCAGTGATGTTCCCACAAAGAGAAAAATCATCTAACATTGCATTTCTTAGAACATAGCCATGTTGCTAAACAACCCGTGACTGTATTTTCCTGTCTTGTTTCTTTCATTTTCTTCACAGGTGCATCTATTTCATGTAACTGGAGTCGTAGTTTGCAAGCATGTTGCATTTTTCTTTTTTACTTATGACAGATATTTCATTTTTATGGTGGCGCTTGGTTTACCATGGGGAGGAGGAAAGTTAAGATCTATAGGAAAGATATTTGTTAGTCTATCGTGTTGCCAAGTACCTTAACTGAATAAGTCTGAACTAGTTTTGATTGCTTCAAAGTGGTTAACAGATTGGAATAAGAGATCGTCTAAATACCAACAGTGCCTAGTACAGTTTTAAAATATCTCATATTCTTTAAAAGACAAATACATAAAATGAAATCACTTTTAGCGCAGTAAGCCCTAAATAACCGAACATCACCATTATGAACAACAATTTACTGAGTTTATTCAAGACAGAATTCCCTGTCCTACTTACTAAGTACAAATACATGAATAAAACATTAGCCCTACCCTTGTGTTTTCTCCAAAAGGATGACCCCAACTGGCATAGAGTCTACAATAAATAAGGATTTTCATATCATACAAGCATATTTGTATATATGACGCTCTCATCAGAGGAGGGAAACAAGGGCAAAGCCGTATCCAATCTGATTTGTGAGTAAATAATAGGAACTAATAGATTTTTCAATAAGCAGTGGGCACTCTGGCTGCCAGGATATGTTTCTGGTCCCATAAAGTCAGTATTGAAAAAGAAGCCTATAATTTTCTTAGAGAGAAAAACACTTAATCATTTCCATGCAAATGCAAAGTAAAATGTGCCATTAGTCTTTTAAAGGAGCTCAAGGCCATGATTTAAAAGAGCATTTTGCTGTCCCGAGCTGTATTTAAGGGTTTTCCCACTGCCCTCCCAGCTGCCTGCAATTC
>PVKA01022925.1:0-36354 GCA_004027165.1 Ctenomys sociabilis | reverse complement strand
GGGTCAGCAGAAGAAAGGACAGAGATGCTAGTTTGTGTCCACGTGGCCCTGTTCTAGCTGCTGCTTCCCCCTGATCCAGGCTGGGATCCAGGTGAAACGACTTACTGGACGGCTCTCCTAAGAGAAGTGAGCAGGCGCAAGGGTTTCCAACCCGTGTTTTCCTGTCCAGCGTGTTGTAATTACATCTTTGGGAAAGTGATGTCCCATTTTTATTTGGTTGAAAGGTATCAGACCAAGACAACCAGTCAGAATACAGTCATGAATCCATAATTAAGAAAAAGATTCCCCCTAAATTGTCGGGAAAGTAGATTTATGCATTTTAATCCCCCAGGGAAGTTTAGGGCAGGATTTGTCATACCATGTAAGGTTTCAACTGCTACCTGAGATTGTTGCCACAAGCATAGACCAGGAAACCAACACACAGTTATTATCTCATGGCTTCTTCATCTTTCTCTGTGGCTTAATACCTCCTGTCTTTTCAGTGCAGAATAACACTCCATCCTCTGGAGGTACTTCAATCTATTTACAGTGAAGAATGTCTTGGCTGTTTCTAAGTTTTGATAATTAGGAATAAAACTATCATAAACTTGTGTGTGCAGGTTATAAACATCCACATTTCAATGTTTGTGTGAACCTAAGTCTTCTACCCCCTGGGGTAAGTAAGAAGAAGCTTAAATGCTGGGTCAGATGTTTGCAGTATGTGTCACTTGGGCAGTTCTTCTTTATCTGCCTGATTTCTTTTAGTGCTAGTTTGCTACTGACAAATGCTTTTAATTTTGCCAGAAAATATCTTCCAATCACTTTATTTATTGGCTTATTTGGCAATATTGAGGATTGAATCTAGGGCTTTTACACTAAAGTGCCTCCCCAGCAACCCCCCCCCCCCCGCTTTTAACACAAGATCTTGCTAAATTCCCCAGAGTGGCTTTGGATTTCAGGTTTCCCTTGGATTTGGATTCTCCAGATGCTGTAATTATGAGTATGTGTCATCAAGTTTGGCTTCATTCAGCTTAATTTAAAAAATAATAGGAGCCAAGAAATTCTCAACAGGTAGAAAAGCCTTTTAGTCTTGTAAGGGAAATTAAAACCTAAGTATGATGAATGCAAATAAAAAACTCACCTATCAAGACAGAATTGCGGAAAACCAAAAGAAAATACTGTTTCTGCTTCATTCTCTTACTTTTCCATTTTTGAGAAGTGAGTTCAGTGTGTATGTGTTGTTCATCTGCTCCATATATCTCTAATAAGATTTACAGTGTCTTGGAGCTGTGAAGATAGCTCAGCAGTCTAAGCACAAGGACCCAGGTTCGATCCCCGGTACAGAATGTTGTGCCAGCCCTGCCTCCAGGTATGCTGAGCTGGCCACTGAGGCGAGGCGAGATGGCACACCCCTGCAATCCCAGTGCCTGGGAGGCTGGTGACTGTGCGTCAGAGCTGTACAGGGAGACCCTGTACCAAATAAATAGATAAATTAATTAATTATTTGAAAAAGGTTTGCAGTATCTTTCCATCTTTACTTTGAACATTTTGTTCTGATAGATAACCAATTTCTAAATTCTATCTTTGTTTGTGTCTCATTTATTCATAACTCCATTCGGAGAATTTTCGAGTGACCACTATTTTTATTTCTGGAATTCCCATTTCATTACTTATGTGGTTGCAATTTGCCTGCCAAAATTCTTAACTTACTCATTTAATTTTCTGACCCTGTTAATCAGCTTATTCAGAAGCTATGCCCGATGATGCCAAGGCCCTCTTTCCCGTACATTTGTCATGCTTACCATTTTTTAGTTTTATTTATTGATTGTTTTTGGTTTTGCTTTTGTAGAGTGAGGCGTTTTCTTCTGAATATCTCATTGTGATTGTGCGCTTAATAATGTAAATGAATGATTTTTGAAAACTTAATGGCTTTTTATGATGTGGTCTTTCTTCCAGAAGGATCTGTATTAGCTTGCAGGAGGAAGTCGGGTTAGGGACAATTGGCTTATTCTAGTCATTGATGAGGTCATTCAAGGAGCAGCACCTTTTGAAGGACGCTGTCATTCTGTATCCTTAGAAAACACTAAACTTTCACTTTTGGCCTTCTTCGCCTTGGAGGGGGCTAAAAGCCATGCACTTTCTAATTCTTGGGGCTCCTTTTTGTTTCTATTGTTTGAACTTAGAAGTTACGTGAGGAGGCGACCATGCTGAGCATACTCAGCCTTTTCACTTTTTTCTGTTTCCTCACGTCTAATTCAAAGAAGTCTCACAGCTACAACAGTTCTCCCAACCCCAAACCATCCCTTGTTCGTTTATTTCCATTTTGTCAGCTTTGGTCCCACTGAAGAGCTGGTTAGGAGAAGCTGGAGTCAGACATCCTGGAAAACCCATCTCCAAGGCCTATCCATTCAGCTAGCTGCTGTACACGTACCTGTGGTAGAAGTTTGAAGTTTGGAATACTGGAGAAAGAGAACGAATGCTTTGACAAGGTTCTGGTTGAGGAACCAATAGTTTAATCAGGATGTGATGAACACACACACGCACGCGCGCACACGCACGCACACACGTACGCGCACACACACACACACTTGCACGTGTGCGTGAGTGAGCAGGAAGACCCATGCAAACCCAGCTACCCACACATTTTCACATTTAAGCTACCTTAAAGCTCATAAGGTAGAAATTGTTCTATTTTACAGATTAGGAAACTGAGAGTCAGGCGAAACATAGCGTGCCACAAATCAGCCTACATCTCCTCGATGACTACGGCCAATCATGACATCGCAATGGGAATGCAGCCTGAGATGTGCGCGGCTTGGCAGCAGGTGTGCATCTACAGAGACCTGGATGGTGCGAGTCCATCATGTCACTCAAGGCAGCCTCTGGATGAGATGGAGATGCCACGAAGGGCTGCTGCCAGCATCGCGTGGCGCGCTATGTAGTCAGCTTCTGTCATAAAGAGAAGGACCACTTCGTGGATATTGAGGACAGTGCTTCCCTCTGCCCCCAGCAGACCCACCTCTCTGAAGTGTTTTGCACCATGTAAAGGGGGTGCTGCATCGGGGGACAGCAAAGCACTGAGCTTCTTGACACTAGCATCTTGCCAGTATGTGAGCAGGCCCCTGGGCTACCTACCTACCACAAAGCCACAAGGTGATGGAACTTTCAAGTAATCATGGCACCATTGTCATATATGCTTAAGTCAAGGACCAAAGCATCACACACACGTACACACATGCACGCACACATATTCTAATTAATTAGCATACACTCCTTTTTTTTAGGGAAGAGTCTACAGGGTGTTCAGGGTCTCACTACTAGTTCAGACTCATAGTGACCCTCCTGTTTACAGTCTCCCAAGGGCACACCACACCCACTCTCAGTTGCTGTCTCAGCGTGCCCTGGGGGCAGGGCAGACCCGGATCAAACCCCAGGTCCCTGTGCTGCTTGAAAGCACTTTAATCCGCTGAGCTATTTGGCAGGCCCTACAGTCTTCCTATTTTGACACAAATTCATGTAGATAGATCATCTATGACAGAGAGTTAGTCTTTCACATTATTTTATGCATTATTTTTCAGTAGATTTAATTCTTAATATGATTCTAATACTTAATCTTGAAAATTTTTCCACATAGAAAAGCTAAATTCTAACAATCTTGGAAACTAAAGAAATATGCCTGAGGGTGATGTTTGCAGAAAATGGACTTGTTGAAAAGGTGACAAAATAACTCAGTTTTTCCTTTTCCACAGCAATTCTGATGCTAATGTGAGCTTAGTGTTTTGTTTGTTTATACAACTTGGCTCTTGCAAAGTAGTGTGCTTTCAATTCTTATATAAATCATTTCTCTCCCGAAAGCTTTCACAATATGCAAAAATATAAACCCAACTGGTGATGCAATTTTTCAATTTGAAATTATTAGATTTACCATGTTCAAATCTCATTTTTCTTGGAGGCAAAACACCTACTGCATAGTAAGGATGGGTGACTCATGACTATATGGATTAGTTATACTCTCTTCCGGTCATTTTCAATGTGTAAAAATATTGCCTACTGTTTAGGGGTTCACAGGATTACCAGAGTTTTCAATTATTTTGTCAAGTTGAAGTTATTTGTCTATTACGAGCCTTCTTCTTCCTTTGCACAAAAATGAACACTGTTAGAATCTGAACAACACTTGACCCACTGTGTTCCCTGTCAGTGATGTTCCTGGCTAGGAATAATCTCAAAAGAAAGCTGACTTCAGTGAAATAAGCAATTCTAACTTTGAATCACACTTCATAAAGGGCTTCTTGGGACATATTCTTAATCCTCATGAAAACTCTGAAAACACAGGAATAAGCATTCTAATTTTAAATCAGAACAAATTGGAGTTCAGAAAAGTTTAACTTGTGGTCCAAGGTTTTGCCATTTCTAAGTAGCTGGGAAAGATGCCTGGTACTCTTGTATAACAAAGACTAGAAAATAAAGGGCAATGCACAGCATTTCTTAAAATTAACCACCAGAATACAATAGATTCATTTGGTGTCTCTAGGAGACCAGGTAAAAGTCAGGGAACAATTATTGTGAAAAATTATGTAAGGCCCCAATGAGAGACTGTAGAATGACTGCATTCCTATAACTAACGCACTTGGATAAGGCAAAAAAGTGTTTGGAGCCTGAGTAATAATAGATTACAGGCTTCAGGGTTGCCAGAGCCTCTCCTAGCTGCAGGCCCAGACTCAGAAACCTTAGCAGCTTGAAATGGAGTGACTCAGTCACAGCTTCTGCCTTTTTTGTTTCTATTCATCCATCAGACCATCCATGCATCCATGCATTCATTCAACAGATATTTATTCAAAGCCCGTGCCGTACAAGCATGACCTGCGTAGTTCTCTTCAGAGAGACCCTGTTCAGTTTTGCAAGGTGGCTCTTCAGATGCCGTGTGTGTAGGGCCGTGGCTGGTACAAGGCAAGCCCATGCTACCCACAGGGAAAGGCTTCCTGTGACACATGTCTTTCAGACAGGCTGAGTTCATTCTGCAGGCAGCCATAGGGAAGAACACTGGCTCCTGAGAGGTGTCCAAGGAAGTGAGCAAAGGAGGAAGGAGGCAGGAGGACTGCTGAAGGACACCGGTTCTCTGGAGGCGCTGATTTTAATCTCATTGATTTTAATAGAGACTCTGACCACAGAATAGGGGAAATCACTTTTTTCTATTAAGTGGCACAGGGGAATGCCTGTCAAGTAAGACAAATGGAGAACAATAAAAAATAAATAAATAACGGAAGGAGCCAGCCAAGAAAACTCTGAAAGCAATAGTTTTTAAGTTTCCAATTTCTATCTCAATACATTGTTAGGCTATGAAGTAAGAGTTATCTCAGTGTTAAGGGGAGATTTTTATCTTCTCTATCTTTTCATCAAACAGTGCTTTTAAGTAAAACAAGGGGAATACTTTAGGTAAAAGAATGCATCTGATATCAAGGTAGCATACCCACAGGTACAGCCTGGGTCAGTTCAGTAAAGATGGCAATCAAGCTACCTGTTCTCATCAGTGAAGAAAAGCTCATCCTGTCCACACAGCCTGTACAGCATGCATCATACAAATCATTACAGATTTGTTAAAAATTATTGGGTCCAAGATTTATCCAAAAACTACCCAAATGGGTGGGTAACAGTGGACACTAAGATTAGTTGTAGGTTATCCTAACTTCTGCCCAAATGTGGGTGAAAGATGGCAATATGAAGACTTGCAGTGTATCCGCTCCATGCCAAGTACTATACTACATGTGTCTGTCCTTTTATATCTAAAATCTGTTTCATAAAGTAAGCAATGCAACCCGTGTTTTGCAGGTGAAATTCAGATAAGACATAGTATTAGTGGCAACGCAAATATATGAGCCCGAGTCAATCCACAATAATACCTCTGAAATATATAAAATGGAAGAGATAATAGAATAAGTTAGAGGTTATGCTACCGGGATCAGAGAGGATTTAGGGATGGCACAGGTCAGTTTTGATGTGTGAGTAGTTGTTTAAAAAAAACTCTATCTGGAGCTCATATCTGACATAGAAAGCAGACATTAGTCAGAAGGTTGAAAAAAAAAGAAATTCCAGAAATCTGGGAGTTTATGGTAGAAGGATTGTGAGTTCAAACACAGCCCAGAAAATGTAACAACTTAGCAAAATCTTAAGTTAGCATTTTTTAAAAATCAAAAAAAAAAAAAAAAAGGAGGGATTTAGTTCAGTGTGAAGGCCCTAGGCTTGGTCCCAACTACAAAAAGATGTTACACATCCTTTACATAGAAGAGGCTGACATTTCAAACAAGGCAGAGATGCAATAGAAAGATTTATCAGCAGTTAAGAAGAGCAATAACAGCAAACCCACAGTTTAACGCATGTATAAGTTTTTTTAAGTTGATAAGAAGTTTAATGGCTATATAATGGCACTCAAATGCATCCACTATCCCCACCCTCAGCACCAGAGCATATATTTCTGGCCAATGGAACTTTGTAGGTATGATTCAACGAGGATTAACGAGATGAGCAGATTATGCTAGATCATCTGGGACGGTCTAAAAGCCTTCTGGGGTCCTCACACATGGAAGCAGGAGACAGTCAGAAAAGAGATACAACGGCAGGAAGAGGTTGCATTGGTGTGCATTGAGGACAGGAGAAATGCTACCAGGTGAAGAGCTCAACAGCCTCCAGGTGCTGCAATAGGCCAAGAAACTGGTTTCCCTGGGAACTTGCAGTGGCATGAAAGCCTGCTGTCCTTTAATCTTGGCCCTGAGACGGTGTTTTGAGTGTGTGGTATCAAAAACTATAGGATAAGACATTTGTATTATTTTCAGCATTAAGATTGGGGTGGATATTACTGCAGCAACAGAAATCTTAATTTAAAAGTCTGAAAAGTATCCATCAAAATGAATCTTTATATAAAATTGCCCTTTTCCTAGATGGCTCTTTTCAGATTTTATTTGCTTGAGTGGGTTATTTGTCCCAAGGATGTATTTAAAATCAAGACTTTGGTGCAATGCAAATGAAAGGTAAGAAAGGTAAGGAATAGCTAAATATGATTTCAAAGAAGTAAAAGCAGCAATGGCATTATTGGTAATCTCAGACAGGAAAGTAGTAGCTTGGGGATGGTGTGCAGACTGCAGTTGATGACTGGATATTTAGTGTTTCTCTCCCTTTCTCCTGAATTATGCAAAGAAGATAATTTGTGTTGTAATAATAATTCTAGAATGAGCTCTGTTATGGGTATGGAATATTTTGAATCAATATAATTTTTACTTAATTATTTTAATATCTATTTTCTGCCTGTTCTATTGTATCCAACCAAGTTCCTTAGATTTAAAAGCCCCATTTAATGCACATACTCTCATTCATTCATTCATCCAAGAAAAAAATTACGCAACTCTCATTCTATAAGAAAAAGCCCTGGGCTAAGGACTGGTGCTATGAACTGAGTGTGCATTGTCCTCTCCTTTTTTTTTTTTTATGTCTTTTTTGAGACAGGGTCTCACTGTGCAGTTCAGGCTGGCCTTAAGCTCACTTTGTAGCTCAGGCTGGTCTCGAACTCACAACAATCCTCCTGCCTCAGCCTCCTGAGTGCTGGGATTACAGGCATGCGCCACCACGCCCGGCTGTCCTCTCCTTTTATTCCTACCCAAGTTATTCTGCACTGCAATGGCACCACTCAGCAGCTCCTTGACTTTTGACTTTCTGGACTGTAGAACTGTGAATCCTGCACACTGATTGTTTAAGCCACCATTATAGAGCATTATCACATCCACAAATGACTCTGGCACCTTCCATAATGTGGGTTAGCTTCATCTGACCAGTTCAATGCCTGAATGGAATAAGAAGCCTGACCTGTCTCTTTCCTGAAAGAATTCTCCAGCACCCTGGCTCAGCCTGCAGCCCTGGCTGCTTCCAGCTCTGCAGCAGGAATCTCCAGTCTGGCACAGGGAGGAGCCCTCCTGGACCTTCATTGCATTGGTGCATCCTATAAACTTACAACTTGTCTACCTACACAATCATAGGAGCCAACTCTCATAAAAAAATCTTTTCCTGTAGATCACAAATCTTATTCATTCTGTTTCTGAAGAGCACTCTGATAGAAAATTTAAAATATCTTTTCTTTCCCAGCTTTTCAAAGAAACCTTCTTAACCCTCCCTCAGCTCCTTTCATACATAAACTAAACTTTGGATAACCCTCATTTGTTTTAAGTCTTCTAATTTGGAAAGAATAAGTTTGGACCTAGCTCGTGGTCTTCAACAGTACAAGGATTTAAAGTAACTTGCTTCTTGGCATCCCTAAAAGTAATTTTTAAGGGGGTCTTTGATTGTTTTTTTCAAGGAAAAAAGGAGACTTTGTATTGTTTACTTTAAATTAATAAGATAAAAATCTTCAAGCTTCTCAGGTCCTCATGTGGAGGACCTGAGCATTCCTCTTTTGAGCATTATGAGCAGTTGGGAGGACTAAGTGCTGCAAGCTGAGGCCCAAGGCCACATGAGCCCTCTACGCATTTTGGTCCAGCTTGATGATGTTTTAGTTTCAGCCCCATCCTCTAAGGCTAGAAACTCCCTTTAACTTATCCAACTCCTCTTATAGGAAAGCTCTTGTTTTGCTCAAAATACATTTTCATTTTTATACTTTTCTGTTGGATGGTTAAGACCAAGATAGAGCTAGACCCATATAACAATGAGTGTAGTTATATCTGATGAGGTCAGTCAAGTCCCCTCAGGGTTTATCTTGTAATCCTGTACCTTACTCTGCAGATCCTCTTTCTGTGTCAGCCATGTGGTGTGGATGGATGTAAGTATAATATCATGTATGCACCTTGTACAATAACAAATCATTATGAAAAGTTTGCAATGTATTAATTACTGAATCTGTCCTATTGATTTGACTTGAAACTGTCTCATTGTTATTTGTTCTTCAATACAAAAATACATTTTCAAATTTAAATGCATTCATTTAAAAGTGCGCTGGGGGACAGTGAGCTAGCTCAGTGGACTCAGGTGCCTGCTTGACTCCATGCACCATACCAACCCCATCCCCAGGGCGCACTGAGCAGGCCCAAGTCCAGGCGTGGTGGCGCACTCCTGGAACCCCAATGCTGGGGAGGCTGAAAACAGGAGGATCATCGTGAGTATGGGTATTGAGACCCTGTAACAACCCAATACAGTTTTTTAAAAAAAGTTTAAAATAAAAAGTGCACTAGTTCTAACGTATTCAGTTCTTCAGAGTGAGGCATCAGAGACTGCAAATGATTAAAATACCAGTTAACAGGAAAGTTTGAACGAAAAGAATAGAAAATGTTTTACAGTATTAAATTATTTAGTAAATAAGAAATAAAGGCACAGGAGACAGGGAACCACAGGGCAATAACACAGCTGTTAGACGTGAGTTTTAAATGTAGCTGTTAAAACAATTTGGAAGACAATTTCTTCAGTGGAGGCCAGAGTGATCTCTTAAAATTATAATCCTGTTTTATAATTTTGGGATCTCTCTCTCTGAAGACAAAAACCGTGTTTCCTTTATTCTAGCAATAAAATTCTGACCCCGCACTGCGCATCTCCTGCACCCTCATGCCCACAGATGTTCTGAGAACAGGAAATGCTTGTGATCTATGGAATGTGCAAAGTAAGTGCTGTCGGCCGCCTTAGCTAGAGGAGGAAGACCACAGCTGGAGGCCGCGCTCCCTGTTAGGTCGCGACCGCAGGGTGGGGGGGCTGCCCCCCCCACCTCACTGCGCAGCTTCCCTTGATCTCTGAGACATGTCCGTTGTGCAGTATTTTTCTCTTAATTGTGTCACTCAGGAATTTAAGACAACAGAAGCACACCATAAAGCAAGCTTTCTCTGCAAAGCTCATCCATTGTAGCTAATAAACAAGTATATTGACTGCATATTCAGAATGCAGCTAGAAAAATATTCAGTAAAAAATTAAAATTTTCTGTTCTTAGGTATCTGCATGATAGCGTTAGACTACTATTAACATGTGTGCTATTTAACTAGATTAATGCAGAAGCTAGGAGTAAATTGAGCACTTTGCTACTTGACATATGCAAAATACATGTTTGTTTTTACATAATATGAGAATGAAATAATTCATAGTTTTTTTTTTTTAAAAGTCCCAGTATTTCTCTCTTCCACAATTCCTATGTGAGTTTCTCTGCAAAGACATCACTCCAAGATATTTCTGGCTTTACAGATAGTAATAAGAAAAAGCACTAGGATCACAATGATAGAAAAATCTAAGCCCTAAATCAATGTTTCCCCTTTTCTTTTTTTGCATCAAGTCCTTGTCCTCCTATTCTTGTTATAGCAGAGGAAGTCTTCTTCCATCTAAGCACCCTTTCTAAGGATCTCTCAGTACACTTTTTACATATTAAACATCCACATTTAAAAAATGCTATACCTACATGAGTGGAATCATATTCACACTCAGGCACCAGGCATACACTGGCTCCCCAAGCCACCATCCATGGCCCATCTGTATGTCTTTGTCACTGGTAGGCTGCCTCGTAACCACCCCAAAGGTCGTAGTTCAAGTATCTCCTTCCACATTACCCATGCCAGTTCTTCATATATTACACAGCTGGCACAGTCCCTTGTCCCAAAAGCACTGAGTTAAATGATCCATCAAAGATCAGCTACTGTTCCCTCCTGATCAGGACTCTGAATGCCCCTCAAATGAATCTCAGTGATTCTCTCCCTGCTGACACCAGTTTCATCCAGTCTGTCTAGCTTCAGGACTTTAGTAACCCCTCCCCCACACTAGGCCTTCTCCATCTTGATGCATTTTCCATGTGCAAGCCAAAACTATCTTTAGAAACAAAAAATGGGGTTGGGGAGAGAGCTCAGAGATCTAAACAGCTGACTGGCAAGTTCAAGGACCTGGGTTCGATCACCAACCAGTACTTGACCCCAGAACCCTAGGTACGCCATACTAGCCACCAAAAAACCAGGTATATGCGGCCAGATGGCTCATATACCTGGTATATTTATTCTACTGAGATGGCTCAGTAGAATAAATGCTTCCCTGGCAAGTGCAAAGGTCTGAGTTCAATCCCTGGTTCTGCCAAAAAAAAAAAAAAAAAAAAAAAAAAGGTATGCTGGAGCATGCCTATAATTCCAGCCCTGGGGAGGCTGAGACAGGAGGATCACTATGAGTCCAATTTGTGTAGTGAGACCTTGTATCATTAAAAAAATAAAATAAAAACATGTAATCTGTCAGTGTCTTGGTGAAAAGTTTTACCATGACCTTCGCCTTGAGGAGCAGAAGTGATGTCAGAGCCACTAGAGTCTAAATGCCAGTCACCCCTCAGCCTTCTCTCCATTCTACTTTCTTCCTGCTGTAGCTTCCCTGTCCTTCTCCAGGTGTGCTGTGTGGATTTCCTGGATTAAAACTATTTTCTCAACCTCTCAACTCCAAACTGTTACCTAACAAGTGATTGCAAGATAGCAGTCCTCCTACCAGTGTGGCAGGCAGGCTAGTGTCATCTCGGTGGCTACCGTCCTACTTTGGAAAGCCTCTGCATGTGTTGGATCTGGGGACGTGGAGCTGCTAGAGCAAGACGGCATCCCAAGATTGTTTAAAAGCAGAAGGACTTCCTCTATCATTGCTATCCTGTAAGAAGAGGGTTATAAGCAGAGAAATAGGGGCAGGAGCTATGTGGGAAGGAAAGGAAAAGAATGCTTTCACAAACACTCTTGCAGAAACGCAGCACCCTGATTTTACAACTCCACCTCCTGCTTCTTCTGAGTATGCAGCAAATGACGTGTCCTGCCTCTGTTTCCCTATTATGTAGAAATGAAGCAAAAAAAAAAAATCACTTTGGAAACTTTAAAGCATAATATGAATATAAGCTTCAATTCTTTGCAGTGTACAGCAAAGACAACAATTAAACTAATATGGTTAATGAGCAGACATCAAATTAACAGGAAGATTTAATTATATGCAATTGGTTAGTGCTTTGGAATTTTAGGCAGAGAAAATTAACACCATGCATAATGAACCCAATTCTCTGTTACAGACTTTTGGGGCTGGGAGTCAGTGGGCAACAAGGACAAGGCTTCAAGGTCGTCACTGCATGTGTTGGTGGACACAGAGGCTGGTGGGGAGGGGAATGGCGAAGGGACCTGCAAGAGCCCCCAGGGCTGATGCTGTCACCCCTACTTGGCTCCATCACACCCATGTATACCGCAATCTAAGCTCTTCTTGGTAGTAAACTCTCAGAGTCACTGGGCTCTTTGAAATACGGCCTTTCTCTCTGTTTTCTGTTTGAAAACTGTTTTTAAGCTTTCTCAAAATTGATTTGAAGAATTTTACCAGTTTTGAGGAAGGGCTTTCAGTTTAGGAAAATGTGTAGGTAGCGCTTGGGGGAGTGAATTATTTGAACAAAAAATATTTCTGAATATAACACCAGTGAGCCAGATATTGGCAAACTGAGATGGGAAGGAGAGGCCCCAGGTGTCCCTGAGTGGCAGCCGCAGTAGCCGCGTCTATGTTGGGTCTGCCTTGTTACCAGCTGGACATTAAGGAGATTCATGTTTCACATCGCTGCAATTCAGGCTTCTAGTGAGGGCCTTGGCTCTCAGTTGCTGAGATCCCTGAGTTCAGAGGACAGGCCCAGTAGTGTGGAGCCAAACTAAGGCAAAGGGGCTGCTCGGCTGTGGGGATGCTGGCTTTGGGGCCCTGATGAATGCAGCACTGGGGAGTAGCCACAGAAAACCTTTTCCAAATATTTCATTTTTCATACTTGTGTGGAGTTTTACTCCATTACCCTTAGTGCCTTTCCCCTTTCCTTCAAAAAATATTAATAATTCATCAGAATGAGACTTAACATGTCTTTCTAGAATCCAGGTCAGCCAAGACCTCCAGCTAGTGTTGCATTTCTTGGGTACAGAAAGAGAAAACTAAGACTTCTGGACGTGTGTTGAAATTGGAGCTACGCTGCTTTCTGTGACCTCCTCACGTGACCCTAGCCACGGACAGGGCTTACTGAGTTGATTTGTTGTGGTTGGAAAGTTCCAGGTTTACTTTTTTATGATATTTTCTTTCACAAAAAACAAATACCACAGAGAAACCAACAAACTCTGGGCTGGTGATTACTTTAGAAGGTCACTCTGAGTCCCACTTTACTCAATCACGGAATGACACACTCCCCCAAATGTTCTAGGGAAAGGTCAAACACGGTAGGGGTTCAGAACATAATTATACAAAAACACCAAAAAAACAAACAAACAGAAAACCAAATTATGGGGAGATGGCTCAGTAGAATAAGCGCTTCCCTGGCAAGTGCAAGGGCCTGAGTTCAATCCCTGGTTCCACCAAAAAAAGCAAAAAACAAACAAACCATAATTATGTAGCTCTGCATTTTCCTCATGACTTTTCTGGAGCTTATTCTACAATAAAAGTAGGTTAGAATTTAAAAATCAGGAATCAACTCCTGAAAAACCATCCTTTGCTTCTTTTTTATACTTTTTAAAAATTTGATACAGTCAGACTCATAGTGTTTCTCCTGTCTCAGCCTCCCCAGAGCTGGGATTACAGGTGTGCACCACCATGCCAGATTTTTGGCCAACCCGGCATGCCTGGGTTTCTGGTGCTAGCATTGTATGCAGTACCGGGGTTCAAACCCTGGTCCTTGCACTTGCCAAGTAGGCACTTAGACCTCTGAGCCCCCATCCTTTGCTTTTGAAGGAAATAATCTGGATGTGCTGATGACAGTGTTGAAAAGGCCAGAAAGCTAACTTGAAATAGCACCAAGTTTTACAAATTTAAGGCCAGATAATAATGGAAATTGAAAAGCAACATAAAATTATTATTCAAATGGGGCTTCCTTTTGCAGATTTACTCTTTTGTATGGAGGACCATTACAATTACAGTCCTTGAGTTCATATGATTAGCTTCACTTGTTTTCTTTTTTATCACCACAGGCATCAATGGAAAATTCTGCGGAATGAGTGGGATTAGTGCTTGTTCTCAAATAGCTCCCTTTTTTCTCCTTTGGACTAGCTGCTTCCTGCTTTAGGATTTACCAGCAGTGCCCGCGAACAGTGACCTCACTGCTCATCCCCACTGAAGTGGGAAATGTGCTTGGTGAGATTTCTGCAAAATCATGCTGTCTGCAGTAGGGCTTGGAGGCTGCTCTGGTGCCCAGGGGTCCCCTGGGGGTGCTTGTGCCCTGCGAGTTCATGAGCTCACTTCTGTAGGCACACAGGGCTTTAGGAGCATCTTGGTAAAGGATATTGTAGTTAACCCTGCACCTTTTATTTCTGATAGAAAGCTAAGACTGTTTCCTACAACATAATAGTTTAAATATTTGAAAAAGGTGGATACTAAATTTTGTTGGAAAGTTAAAGGGAAGAAGGAAATTTATTCAGCTGGCCATAGTCCTTACAGTTAAGACAAAATGGGACAAAGATACACATTCACACATTTCCCTGCTTCATTGTGGTGAAATGTTGATTCACAATTATTAGATGACCACATAAGAAGTAGAAGAGTAAGATTCACTTTTTTTTTTCTTTCTGTATTTAGGACAGGGTCTACAGGGTGTTCTGGGTCTCACTATGTAGATTGGACTCCTAGTGATTCTCCCAGTGACAGCCTCCCAAGTGCTGGAATTACAGGTGTGCGCCACCAGGCCCAGCCTCGATGGCCATCTCAGCATGCCCTAGGGGCAGGTCAGGTACGGCACACTGCGGATTGAACCCAGCAGCCGTACTGCTGGAGCAGGTGCCTGCAATTGCCGGCCCTGTGATTCACTTTTGAGGAAGTTCATTAAGATCTTATCATGCTGGACACCTTGACAATTATAGAGTAAGTAGCTCATTGCTTGAGCTTTGACTGGGTTCCACATGTTTCGCTCACTCTGAAGACCACCACAAACATCCTAAGAAGAAGACATGATTATCAGGCTTATTTTACAAAAAAAGTAACTGATGTTTAGGATTGGGAAATAGCAAAGCCAGGATCAAATCCAAACTGTCAACCAAAAAAAACATGTTGTCTTTTCAGATGCTTCTTCCTGGAGTGATTTTTTTAAAAAAATATACTTATTTCTGACATTTGATGCACAAGAGATTAGAACATGAATCCTATGAGTTTATAAACTTCATTACCAGAAACTTCAAAAATGGTCACATAGGGATGGTACGGCAGTGTTGTGGTTTAGATTTAAAATTGTCCCCCAAAGAGCAGTTGACAGGATCACAGGGTGTCCACTGCATCCATGGGCCGATCTCAGATTGACTCATAATGTGGTGGCTTTACTGATAGGTGCTGGAAACTCAGGTGTTGTGGCCGAGTTGAAGGGTACGAGTCACAGGGTGTGACCTTGCTTTCACTCTCTTTTTTTAAATTAATTTTATTGAGAAACAAATAGCAATGAGACAGTTTCAAAACTGATTAGTAGGACAGTTTCAATAATTCACACATTGCATATTATTGTCTTTATAGTGGTTATCCATAGTACAAGATGCAGACATGATATCCTGTCCAAACACTTTTAGTACAAATCTTTCTTCTGAATTAAGAGAAAAATAGCTGTATATCTATCCTAACTATCTTGTATATTTCTGTCTCTTTTCTTGTCTCTGCTTCCTGGCTGCCAATGAAAGGCAGAAGTTCTTTGGAACACACTGCCTGGGGCCAAGATCTCCGTGAGGAGGCCCTGGAGGGGAACTGGGGGAGGCAAGAGCATCTGCTGACCCCCGGAGGAGGACCGAAGAGACTTTGATGCGAATGTTTCATATTGGAAGTAATCCATTAGGCATTATTGGTTATTAACATTAATTTAAGAAATCTAATTGCTTATTAAAGCCAAGTTCCAATAAGATGCATGAAACATTTGTTTTGGCATAAAATTTTGCTTATTTTTGTGGGGAAGAGTATGGAGAAATGCAGGTATTTTGGAGTTTCCCAGGCAGCTGTGGACAAGGATGAAGTGGAGACCCCTGACAAGGGAAGCCAGCATCAAACAGGCAAGGAAATGGCAGGACACAATCTTGTCTTGGGTGGCTCGTTGTATAGGGAGGTAGCATCTGAGACACTGCTTTACCAAAGCCCTGCCCCACTGAAAATATATTGAGAGATTTTTCTCCCCAACAAATTATCATCTACTTTTTGTGTGTGTGTGTGTGTTTGCTTTGAAAAACAATGTCCAAACATACAAATCTTTGAAAATTCATTTTCATTGTTTCATAGAATTGAGCTCTGTTTGGTGAGGAATCCTTGACGATCACCTGAAGCAGTGCAACCTGGGATGCCAGGATTTTATTTTCTTGCAGCCGGAGCCCTTGGCTACTCTCCATGTTCCATATCAGAAGGAAACACACTACCTCCTCACTGCAGATTTTTTGTAGAGATCAATAAAATAATAAGCTGCAACAGAATAGCCATTAAAGTATTGGCTTTAGCACATCACTCGGCCTGTTTATAGCCAGCCTGTGGTCCCTGGCCCCAAGGAAGCATCCACGTGAACCAGGGCTGCCTGGTAAGGGCACAGGCAGTGTGTGACCTAGGGATGTCCCTGTCTTTACTCACCTGGTCGTGGTGAGCCCAGAAGTTACTATAATTGTGGGGTTGTCTCCTGTCTTTCCCTATTGCTTACAGAAATGCTCCTCTCCTTTCTCTATAAAGGAGAAATAACTGTAAAGGGGTGGATCACAATTTTTAAAAAAAGGGGGAAAGCCAGTCTTATGTTACAAACTGCTGCTATTAAATGCTGTAATATAATCTTTACTATTTCCACACTCACTTGTAATGATTCCAGATATTCAGCCCTGCTAAGCCCCTTTTAACAGTCTGTACGGTTATTTAATAATGCTACAAAAAACAGGATGAAGTATAAAGCTCTCATTTTTGTAAAATACTAAGCACCTGGATTATCCTAAGTGAAGTACCTAATTATCCAGAATCTGATTTATCCTAAACTTGTAGTTTTTTTTTTTTTCATCCCTTTCCAAGGATCTCCATAAAATGCAGCCATCTTTCAGTGCCCTGCACCAATATGATGAATGCTTTATAAAACTTTCTAAAGTAGAAAAATTTTTTAAAGAACCAGGGTTGCATAAGGAATGCACATTCTGCTGCATGCACGCTCAGGTGGCTTCCCACACGTCTGTCGTTTCTCTCAGCTTCATCTCTCTCAGGTCTCCTGTCGTCCTACGCAGGCGAATGTGTCCTCTGTCTTCCCTCCTGCAGGCAAGCACATACCTTGTCCTTTCTCCTGCAGGCAGGGGTATTCTGATTCCTCAGGCAAAAATATCCACTTTTCTCTCTCTTACTGGCCAACTTATCCCCTTTCCTCTCTCTTACAGAAATACACGCATTTCTCCTGGTGTCTGCTACTAGCAAAGATATCTTTTCTTCTGTCTATGGCAGGTATGCACGTCCCCATCCCTCTGCCACAGGCACGGGTACCCCCTGTCCTTCTTACTGCAGTCATATACAGTGTCTCTCCTCCCCCTCTGCAGCAGGAATGTGCATCGCCAAGCTGTCCTGCACGGGCATACGTGTCCACTTTCCCTCTCCATGCTGGCATGCATGGCTCCTCTCCTTTCCCTACTGCAGGCTTTACATTTCCTCCCTTCTCCCCTGCAGACATCTCTATCCTCTGTCCTCTCAACTGCAGGAACGTGTGTCCAGCCTTCTCTCTAATGCACCCATGAGTCTCCCTTCCCTTTCGTTTACTGCAGGTGTGCTTTTGTATCTGTCCCTAGCTACTGCAGGCAAACAAATCCCCAGTCCTCTCTGCTGCAGCCGGGCATCGCTCTTCCCTATCTACTGTGGATGGACTTAGCTCCCGTCCTCTTCTACAAGCACGCATGTATTTTCCTCTCTCTGCTGCAGCTGCACGTACCCCCTTTCTTCTTTCCTCTCCTCTCTATTGACAGTGCCCCTGGTCCTTGCTCTCTCTACCACACGCGTGTCCTTGTCCTCTCCCTTGCAGACACACAAATTTCCTTTCCTCTCCCACAGGCTTAGAAGTCTCCTCCCCTCTAGTGCAGACACCCCCCCCCCCCATCCTCTCCCATACAAATCTGCTACACAAATCTTCCTTTAGGTTCTTGTATGGGCTACTCATATGTGGCCTTTAAAGCCAAAACAAATAATCCCAAACTGTTTCCTACTAAAATAAAAACAACAACAAGAACAAAACCAAGGCCTCTTCCTGCTCCAGTTTCCCGGCCCTCAATGAGATCTTCATTCCATGGTTTCTCGGAGTGCCACAGAAAGACAAGGCCCTGTTTCGCCTTTGCGGTCACTGCTACCATCTCCCTGTATCTAACTCATGCTAAAGCCTTGTGGTTTCTTTTCACACAAGTAGTTTCCAGCCTTCCCTCCCCCTTGGCACTTCCACTGCCACCCCTGCCATCCAGGCATTTGTGTTTGACCTGCCCCCTGCCTTGGCCATTTTATCTCATCTCTGTGTGTTGTCCAAAGTGGTACTTTTGAAAGCTAAATTTGATCTTATCCTGCCATGGGGCATGAGTTTTTCATGCTTACCTCCTTTTTGAGGATCAAACTAGATTTCTTCAGTATGCTAAAGCACGCTATAAATTATCTTTCATAGCTTCATTAGCAAGAGGGGTCAAGGACAGGCACCAGCCCACAGCCTATTAGGAGCCAGGTCATGTAGCAGGAGGTGAGGAGCCGGCAAGTAAGCAAACCTCAGCTCCTCACAGGAGCCCGAACCCCGCGAGGAGATCTGTGAATGGCAGGATCCAGGCTGAGGTTTCCTCTGGAACGTTCTGGAATCTTCCCCACCCCAGAAAAGTTGTCTTCCTTTCCCGGGTGCTGGAAGCTTGGGGCTGCTGTTACAACTCACCTATAATCCTATGAAGTCTACCATGACTTATCTAAGCTGTGGGGCCCCTGGCCCTTTCCACAAGTAGCTCTGGAGGGATTCCACATCTCCTGAGAATAAAAGTTTCTTTCACTTGCTTTTTGACTAAAAGCATATCAGAGTTCCTGGCCCTGAAAACACTGTCTGAGATAATTACCAAATAGAAAAGCTATCCTTTATTAACCACCATGTTGTATTTGCCGCCTTCATAATTCTTAGAATCTTAAATCCTGGATCAACTGGCAATTCTTATTTTTACAGATATAATAAGTGTTGTTTTCAATGCAATTACTGGACAAGTTTATTGACTTAATTATATTCAACTGATTACATTAACAGCTTCAGGAGCCTGAAAGCTACCTGATTTCCATAAATAGTATTTTGCTTTAAAAGTTAAGAGATGTAAGGGACATGGAGGTAAAAAACGTCATCTGTCAGCAATAAACAAAGACGTGCAGAGACAGCAGGTAAACTGGTCTGCTGAGAGCAGGCAGCATCAAGGTAGGACACATGAGGACAGAGCTTAAAAAACTGGTAGTTGGGCCAGTGTGACTGAACTACTTCCAGATAATGAAAGCCCATAAAGTTTGGATCGTTTCCATTGATGCGTAGGACTTCTAGTTCCATGAAGCTGCTAATTAAGATTTATTTGCCTACGTCAGAGCGGTCACGTCTCCCTGGGTCTGCACACAGATGCGTACCATGTGCGGAGCTGCAGAGGGCGGGTCATCTCTGCCACTGGCGGGTAGGGAAAACGAGATGGAAACTGAGGTCCCAGTGGACGCCTGGTGAATTTCCTTAGGTGTCTTAGGAGAAGAAAGGGATTTTATCTGTAGAAATCCTATGGCAGTTAGAAGCCAAGGTTTTGGGTAATATTTTATTATAATTACAGCTGTGGCAGCATCAAAGTTTGTGTGTTATAAATAGTGTGTTTGCCACGCTGCTGTTCAGAGAGATTCTGTACAAAATTCTCAAGGGAAGTACAAGACCCAGACAGTGTAAAAATGGCATGTCCTCTATGCTGGCAAGCATATCCTCATACCTGAAAGCTTTGCACTCTCAAAAGATTGAAACCACCAGGATGGGAATAAATTGTGATGTAAGAAAATAACTGGGATGCTTAAGAAAGGATGTTCTGGGCCTGGGGAGATAGCTTGGTGGTCTGAGCACCTGCCTGGTAAGTACAAGAACCCAGGTTCGATCCCTGGTACTGCATGCTGTGCTGGCCACTGAAATCAGGTGTGCTGACGCACACCTATAATCCCAGCCCTGGGGAGGCTGAGACAGGAGAGTCACTGGGAGTCTGAGCTAAGTAGTGAGACCCTGTACCAATAAATAAATAAATAAAGATTTTTTTTTAATAAAGGAAATTCAGAATCACAGAAACAGATATTTAGCTTATATACTGACTTTGTGGCTTTAAGAAGAATAGCCTTGTACATTTGAAAATCTGAATAAAATTATAATCACAATAACATTGTGATAATGTTCCAATAAGTCTAATAACATTCTGAAAACTCTTCCTTTTTGGGAAGAAGAAGGAGGAGTAAAAGAGAGGGTGGAGGAGAGAGAAGAGGAAGAGGAAGAGGAGGAGGAGGAGAAACGGTAAAAAAAAATACATTATAAACAACAGGAATTTCAGTGTCATGTGATTTTTGAGGTCAAGATTATGGTTATGTTTTAGTCTTGGAAACATCTTGCTTGTCTCTGCTCTTTCTTTCTTTCTCTCTTCCTTTCATTCCTATGGTCCCAGTGGCAGATATAGCCATTGCAGTATGACCATTCAAGAGCCACTGTGTACGTTGTATGCTAAATACCTAGAATAAGGAGACAGGCAGGTTGAGATGCAGAATGTTAATTTTCTGTTAAGTCATTAAACTCCACAATGATATTTACAGTCTCAAAATTTTAATCTCTTTGTATGTTACAGTTACAGTATTTATAATGTATAAGACTGAACATGAAGCAGAGAACTGCACTATTAACTTATGAATAATAATTGCAATGTCAAGCAGCTTTCTGTTGCTGTAATGAATACCCTGAGGTAAACTGACTTAGAAAAGAGGAAAAGAGGACTTGGGGCAAGGGTGGTTGGCACCGTGAGGCTGCACGTCATGCCAGGGCATGTGCGATGTGTGCGGAGGAAGATGCCCTCCTTACATGGGTGGGGACATAAAGAGAGGGAAGGGGCTGCATCCCAGTGTCCCATCCCAGGACACCTCAAGTGACCTCATTTCCTCTGAGCTGTTTCCACCTGACAGGAACTCCTAGGCCTCCCAGCCGCACCAACTGGGACCAGGCCTTCACCTGAGGGTCTCGGGGGGACCCTCACCCAAACCTCAGTGCTCAGTTAATAAACAGGAACTTTGGCTGATGTTTTGTCATAGTGCTGGCGTTTATAGTCTGAGGACCAGATTGCTGCAGGTAAATTCATGTGCACCTTGGAAAAAATAGACATTGAAGATATTTGGAAGAACTGGCAAGTGATATCGAAAGAATCACTATTTCTGTGACCGCTCTTGCTGCTTCTCAGTGTGGACAGCCTCCGTTGATTTGGGGTCACCGGGTTTCATTTGCTAGACTTTAGGTAACAGTGAGTTGGGGTCCATCTCTTCTGCCTGTGTGCTGTGCCCACCCATTTTGAGCAAGGTGCTCACTGCCATTCCAGACTCAAGCCAAGTTTCATCAGGCAGTGAGAGCAATCACAGCCAAGGAGATAGAATCCGGCTCTTGTTAGCATTTGCAGGAGAGAGGCTCTTGCCCATTCTCATAGAGTTTAACACCAGAATGACTGAAGCTCAGGAGGTAACACAAGTATCTTGCATCCTCTGGAGGTTTTCTGTCTGAGAAGAAACTCAGAGGGAGAAGATAGGAGCTGAGAACCAATGATCTCCCCAGGACCACTGTTTGAGGCCCTGATAGAGCTGAGTCCTAATCATAGTTATTGTAGGTGTGCTTCTTTACCCCTTAGATGTGTATGCTAAAGCCCTAACATTGAGATGAGGGTGTTAGAAGGTAGAACCTTGAGGAGGTGGTAAAGTCCTATGGCAGGGCTCCCCTGGGTGAGATCTGTGACTTTATCAGGGATGGCAAAGGTCCTTTACCACCTCACCATGTGAGGAAACAAGACAGTACCCCTGGGGAGCCAGAAAGTACATTCACCCCAATTTAATGTATGAGCTGCAGGGTCTTGGCCATTCTACCCTCTGATAGTACCAGAAAGAAATATCTACTGTTTGTAAACTGCACAGGTTGAAGGTCTGATTCTTTCAGGAGTAGTCATTTTATTTTATTTTTATGTAGTTAGTACAAGGTCTACAGGGTCCTACTGCTCAGATCAGACTCATAGTGATCCTCCTGTTTTCAGCCTCCCAAGCTCTGGGATTATAGGTGCTCACCACCATGCCCAGTCTCATTTGCAGTCTCAGCACACCCCAGGGGTGGGGCCGGCATGGCATGGGGATCAAACCCCAGTCCCCTAGCATTTGCCTTAGCAGGTGCTTTAGGCTGCTGAGCTATCTGGCTGGCCCTAGGAGTAGTAATTTTAAAATTTATTTAGTATTTACCCCTCAGAAGTCCTTTCTATCTCTAAATTCATTAGTTGAAGAAGAAGTTATAAAACTGCAGTCCTTTTTCTTTCTCACCAACACAAAGATCTGCTGAAACATCTGTCTGTAAAGTACATGATTTGGTAGAATTGATGGCTGTAAAATTGGAAGATTTTGAGAAATTTAAATCCTTTCTTCCACTGGTTTGTGTTTGCCTGTCATTGTTCTATTTAGCTCCCGCCCTTGGTTGGATGCCATACCTGATTTACTGCACATAGTGTCATCTAATCGAATATTCACAAGGTTAGCAGGTAGAACTTCTACATTTGCCTCTTCGAGATGAGGAAATGAAGGCCTGAGAGATTATGAACATAACTGGCATTGCAGTGCCGATGAAACGTGGAGATACTACTCAAAGGCAGCCTGGAGAGCAAAACTACAGGTTTCCAGCTACTCCTTGTTGCCGTTGGTACTAATGTCTCCTGGCTCTCCAGAGCTGGAAACGTTCATGGATTTGCATGGGCCTCCCTAAGTCAACTGACTCTACTCTGGTAGATCTAAGGAAAACAGATTTGCATCTTCTTTGTCACATCACACCAGAAATCAACATCAGTGGCCATTTCTGTGTCCCTGAAATGCTGCTTTCCTTTGGCTTCTCATGCCTTCTCCAATGCAAGGGTTTCTCCTCCCTCCCTACACCTGAGTTAGAGACCCTCCGTGAGGCTATCCTATCTGTGTGCACTCACTCACTGCCTACCATCCTCTCCCTGTCACCACACCTTTGTTCTTCTCTAGCAGGGTTGCCTGAGAGGCCTGTCTTTTCTGCTCTCCAAAGCCACTTTTCAAACTTTGTGTCCTTTACTCCTCACTAGGTTCAGCACTCTCATTTTTTAAGTGACTCACCCTGAAGGTTGGAAAGCTCTCATGGTGTTGGCTCCTTTAGATTTGGCCCTCGAAATTGTTGCCGTTCTGTGGGTTTTTTCCTACACTGATTTGATTTATGATGAACATTTGTTTCACTCTTGTCAAACAAGAACCCATTTGTTTAAAATAAAATGATTCTAAGCCAGGAGGGAGGAGGTACAGTTGGCAAACATGAAGATCCCTGTGTTTCCTTGTATCAGCAGAAAAATACGCTTCTCCTAGAACCCAGGAATATTCTTAAGGTGGGTTCTCCTACCTATATTTGAGTTTACCATGAGCAAAGAGCCAGGAGACCTGGACCAGCTAGAGAGACTTAAGTTGTCAGAAAAGGTGGGTGCATAAAAAAATAACTAAATTTCACTGATATATAGGGAAATAGCAGACAGCGTAACTGGAGTTTAAAGTTCTGAACCCCAAGTGGTTGTTTGAATTGTTACATCGTTGTTTTTTATCAGAACACCTCACTGGAGATTATATCATCTGCTTTTTATCGTTTTAGTCAAATAAAAGAAAGCCTGAAAGCAGCCTCTGAATCATTGCATAGCAAGGGAGATGCAGCCACCTGCCTGGGGTCGGCCGGAGCATTACACAGAAGGAAAGTGGTATCTGGTAGAATCCACCAAAAAAAAAAAAAAAAAAAAAAAAAAAAAAAAAAAAAAAAAAAAAAAAAAAAAAAAAAAAAAAAAAAAAAAAAAAAAAAAAAAAAAAAAAAAAAAAAAAAAAAAAAAAAAAAAAAAAAAAAAAAAAAAAAAAAAAAATCAGGAAAAGAAAAGCCTTGTGTAAATATCCTAATACTAAATTTACTGAGGTATCATGAGATTAACACATTATTTTAGGCCTCTATAACTTTAAAAGGTGCTCAGATTGGTGGTCATTAACTTGCAGACGTTTATTAGCACTGCGAACAGCTGACGTGTGTGTGCATTTTTTTTTTTTTGCAGAGTCTGTGTGTATAAGGCTGCTTTGTGCTCTCCAGACATCACCGGAAACATTTGCCAGCCCTCAAGCCCCACAGGAGGTAGGAGAGGGTACTAACGACTCTCTAAGTTCAGCAAGGGTGGGTGTCTAAATTGGATCTGACATGGCAGCTTGGGCTAGTGTGCTTCCTGTAGGTGACTGTGCACAGGTTAAGGATGTCTGGCTGGGGACAGTTTCCTGGGAACACTGGTGGCTTCTGCTCCACAGCGCTCTTGCTCATCTCCTTTCCATCTCCTTTCTCCATGTCGCTTGCCGTCTGGGTACTCATGCTCCTCGGCAAGCCTGCAGGTTCTGTGCAAGGCCAGCTGTGCTCTGTCCTCATGTTCTTCACTGTAATCATGACCAGTCAGGTCTGTGTCCCTCCATGTGTCCTGGTTGACAGGTGTTCCTTGCTTATTTGCATTATAATTAGGAGACCCATATTCTTCTGCTCACTAAAATACCTCCAGGTGGGTACAAGAGTTTTCTATATTTCAGATTCCTGCCATGGTTTCAGCATAGACAGTGCAAGGAACCCAAGAGCCACTGGGTTAAATCTGAAAGATAATTAGAAAGAGCTCATCTTCTTTTCTAGACTTTTCCACACCAAAGAGAACAGAAGGCCACGCCAGGACCTCCCTTTCAAGGGTAGTACACAAGATGCCTCCAGACATGGTAACTGAAGATGGTTAAGACTTTCTGCTTGTGGGTGTCCTTACAGAATGCTTCCATCTGCTGTCCATGCTGGGTGCCTGAGTCCAGCCAGTGGCCCAGTTCCCTGAGGAATTCATGAAGCCATTAGGAAGAAGTCTTGCAGGGGTCAGTGGAAAGCACTGGAAGTTGTGGGATTAATGTAGATGAAGTAGAGGCAAGAAATAGAGGCTGGGCTGATGTATCATACACTGCATTGTTCCGAGTTTCTTGCTAAAAATCATTTTACCTCTAACCCTGTACCATAAATATAATTACTTCTTCTTGTTCAGTAACATCATTTGTTTCGCAGTTGCTTCTCTTTGATAGTGGTGAATCGGTGCTCTTAGTAGGCTCACAGCTTCCCAGAGCTTCAGTTGACTACAACACTGAAGGCATGGATTGATAGAAAACACACTTGCATGCATGTGCGCAGGTACAAACACTCAGAGTAAATGTGTCACTCAAAGGAATTCTGCTATGCATGAGAATTGTCCATGGAGGAAATGCCTCAGGGTTTCTGTTACGCTAAGGGAGGCTAGAAGAAGCCAGGCTTCTCTGGGAGGTCTGCTGAGCCCTGCTGAGCCAGTACCCAGGTGGGTGTGCAAGGAGAAGCCGCCCTTTGGTTGCCCCTCTGGCCACCCTGCAGGTGCTGTTCCCACTTCTGGCTGGACCCAGATGCACCTGCCATCAAGAACACTATGACCAAATAAAAAACCCCTCTGTGGCCTAAGTTGGAGAATCCACATTTCTATTACCTGAGACCAAAGAACCTTAACGAATACACACTCAGAACCTGGGTTGATGCTATGATGAGTTTTTATGTAACAATGAATATGAGAATCCATTCTTTGGGGCTCTGATCTTGAAATTAAGAACTTGGAGCTTTTGCATTTTTGATTTGCTTACAAACACATAGTCAGGAATGCTGCCTTATACATATAGAGTGTTATTAATATGAAAAAAATGATACTGCTAAATTTCATTTTGGAACAAATGGAACAATTAATAGTACAGCTGTAGCTGACACACAAAAAAAAAATGGTCTGTGACTCTAAAAAGATGTGTATTACCTCTGATAAAGATGGATTGACAGGGCTGAGGAGACAGCTCAGTAGAATAAGCACTTCCCTGGCAAGCACAAGGGCCTGAGTTCAATCCCTAGTTCCACCAAAAAAAAGATGGATTGACAAGGGTCAGACAAACAGCTCAGCAAATTAAAGCACCTGCTTAGGCAGATGCAGGGACTGGGCTTACGATGCCCAGGCCTGCTGTGCTGGCCCCACCCTCAGGGCATGCTGAGACAGTGATTGAAACTGGGGGTGGTGGCACACACACCTGTAATCCCAGCACTTGGGAGGCTGTAAACAGGTGAGTCACTACGAGTCTGATCTGTGCAGTGAGACCCTGTACACCCTGTATATCCCGTCGTAAATACAAAAAAAAAATAAAAAGGATGGATTGACACCTGGTGTGTAACTATTAAAAAGAGACAAATTTGGACCACATAAATTGAAGCCTTTTTTATGCATGCCACATGGGTAAAATAAAAATCTGAATTTCTACAACTGAAATATGAAAATCCCTTAAGCATTAAAGCTTCTTCACACATAAAACCTGATGGTGGGCAGTGATATGAAATATTGACGTTCCAATATTACCTGACACCCGCCACGGAAGAGCAGAGTGCCAGTACGGGCTGGCGACCAATATCATAAAAGGGTGCGCACAGGATGTGAAATTATGAAAAACCCCATTTCCATTTTATTGGCAGGAGGAAACCATCATGCCGACTTTATGGCACATTTGAATTCCTGCCTCTCTAAAAACTATCCCTACATTTTAGGATCGAAGAAATTCAGTGTAGCCATCTTTGACTGTCCCAATGGAGGCCAAAACCATAGCAGGTGGCGCGAAGGGAGTCGCTATTATGGTCTGCCTTGTTGAGCTGCTTTTAGTGTCATGGCCATGAGGTCTGCAGCATCTAGCTAGCTGCACCCAGAATCAAACTTTGTGTCCTGTTTTACAAATGCAGGGAGACTTTGAATGCCGCCCCGGTGAAAAAACAATGGTGAATACAGGAAAGGCAAACCTTTGTCAATTAAGAAGGAGCCCCAGGCTGGGCGTGGTGGTGCATGCCTGTAATCCCAGCACTTGGGAGGCTGAGGCAGGAGGATTGTTGTGAGTTCAAGACCAGCCTGGGCTACAAAGTGAGCTTAAGGCCAGCCTGAACTGCATAGTGAGACCCTGCCTCAAAAACACAAAAAAAAAAAAAAAAAAGAAGGAGCCCCAGTCTTTCTTTCTTTCTTTCTTTTTCTTTCTTTCTTTCTTTCTTTCTTTCTTTCTTTCTTTCTTTCTTTCTTTCTTTCTTTCTTTCTTTTTACTGAAGAACAAATAGCAATGAGACAGTTTCAAGACAAATTGACAGGATAGATTCAATAAATTAGTACATTGCAAACTTTTCGTAATGTTTTGATATCACACAAGATGCATACATAATATACTTACAGACACTATTATAGCAGATGTCTCTAATAAGTGAATTAAGAGAGTGTAGCTGTACACTTATATTATTTTTTATAGCTAAATTATATCACAGATTCAATAATTAATACTTTCTACCTTGTTATCTTCCTAGAGGTTGTCCATAGTACTAGAAGCTGACTTCTATTATGTCAGCTACTTATTTTTTTCAATCTTACACAACCAGTCTTAGAATATGTGCTGCTTTGTGACTATTTTCATTCATTAAGAGTATCTTGAGTAATTCAGGCAAGCTGTCACTTCTTTTAACTTTTTGAAAATGATTTTCATAGTTGTGTAGTAGCACCTCATTAAACCTTAAATACCACCTTCTGACAAATTTATTGTCGCCAATTGTATGATTAGACCACATATTATTTGTTCTACTCTGAGCATGTTATTATTTTCCAATTTTGAGCCATATGAACAGTTTGCTTTATACATTTAAAAAGTGACTTCTGTTGATTATTATTGTCACCTTTCATGCTGATTGGACAAAATGTCTCACACCCACAACTTAAAGGAGGCAGGATTTTGGAGATTCAAGTCCACAGTCCACTGATTCCAAGGAAGTAAGGGTGGAAGAAGGGCATGGTGGAGCAAAAATGGCAGCAGGAAGCAGAGCACAGGACAGAGAGGGAGAGAGGAGGAACGTGGGCACAGGTATAGGACCTAGGGCTGAGTCCCATGGCTCAGCCCAACACACCCAGAAATGGACCTCACTAATCTTTTACATGTCTATCAAGCCAAGTAAGTTGAAAATCAAAATTAACCATCACATTGATACATAGAGACTTTGCTTTTGAGTATATCAACACTAGAAAGTTGTCACTTTTACAGTCACAAAGCAATTCTTTCCAATTTAATCTATGTAGTGAGGATTACAATTATTGGTTTCATCGCATACATTGCTTTTTCTTTAGTAGCCATTGCCAAAGAGTTTGCTAAACTTATAACCGTTGTTACTTCTACCAGCAGTGTTTATTATTGGATTATGCTGCAATGCATTTTCTTACTATCTTTTAACCACTTGAAAACGATTTTATTTTTTTTAGTACAGGGTCTACCGGGCCTCACTAAGCAGATGGGACTTGTAGTGGTCTTCCTGTTTTCAGCCTCCCAAGTGCTGGGATTACAGGAGGCACCACCAGCCCAATCCCAGTCCCTGTCTCAGCAGGCCCACTTTAGTCTGCTGAGCTATCTGCCCAGCCCTTGAAAACTATATTAGTAGTTGTGTAGTAGCACCTCATAAAAAAAGCTTAAATTTCCATTTCACTAATGAAAGTAACACCCTTTGTATATATTTGACACTGGCTGGCGATGGAGCTCATTGCTGGAGCCCTGCCTTAGCACGCACCAGGGAAAGTCGCCAATATAGTATTTTTTAAAAAGTACATGTTTGACAATTTTCATACTATTTTTGTGAACTGTTCTGCATCTTTTGTCACTTTTTTGAACGTTGTCTCTTCTGGCTGTCATTGTAGTTATGATATATGTGAAGTACTTGTTTATGAAAAACAATTTAATCATTTTTAATAAAAAATCTTCTGTCATTTTTATGGTTCTGATTTAACATATTGCCTGCTGAAAAGTTGCAGGGGTGTCTTTCTATAATTTCTTCCAATAACTCTACTTGTACATTTTCCACATTTAAATATTAGATGTATGTCCAGGTAATACTGGTTTCACTTGTTTTGAAGTGCTGGGGATTGAACTCAGGGCCTTAGACATTCTAGACTAGATTGTAGCTCAGAGCTACACCCTACTCCATCATGCACAGCTGTTTTTGTGTGTGTAGAATAATGCAGAGACCAGTATAAACTTTTCCAATATAAATATTTATACTTATTTATTGAGAAAGCTATGCTGTATATGGTTAGATTTCTAAATTTCTGTGTAAAAATATGTTTATTCCTACTTTTTAAAAATTTTCCTCATATTCTGTAAGGACTTAAAGTTCAGTACATTAATACTTAATGGAAAATACCTGTTCCATGTTATTCCTAAGATGTTTGATATTTAGACAGACATTGAGGGTAAACAGAACTGCATATGTTGCAGGGTAATAGTCAGCTTCTCTTCTGGAGGTATAGCAACCTAAGTTTGCAGATCAAAAATTGAAGAAAGGGAAGGGCTGCAAGGACAACCAACATTTTGGCCCTAGCCTTTCAAGGTCATTGAAGACTCAGGACATAGAAGAACCTGTACTGTAACATCATATAACTCAGTTGTGGCCCAAATTTTCTGATCAAGGAGATTATGGAGCCACAGAAGAAGGCAACCGATGATGTATAGTGTGCCTAAGGAGAGTCACATGGAGAGAAAACTTTCAGGCTTTTACAGAGAGCAAATTCGTCAAGCAATGGCCATGACTCATCCACATGGCTGACACTAACAAAGCATCTACAAAGTGCAGTACAGGGTTACAGGATAAATCCTGAGGAGACTTGACTGACCTTATTAGATGCAAAAGTTACATTTCTTGCTATATAGGTCTTGCTTTATCTTGATCTTAGCCATCCAGCAGAAAAGTATAAAAACAAGGTATATAAAGTAAAGCCATATTAATATGCTGAGCTGTAAAAGGCTCTAGTCAACTACTTCTGTAGATAACCCACTACTATTGTGGACTTCTAGACTGTGTTGGAATGTTTTGCTGAATTCAAGCACCTGCAATATTTGAATGCCAATAGAATACCCACCTCTGAAAGGACTAAACAAACAAAGGGGATACAAAGGAAAGACCATTTTATATTTGTATATACAGAATACTTAGGATAGATATGCAGCTGCGTTCACTTAATTCTACAAGAAGAAAGATTTGTACTAATAGTGTTTGGACAGAAGACTCTGTCTGCTTCTTGTACTATGGATGACCCCTGGGAAGATAACAATGTAAAAAGTATTCATTGTTGAAACTGTCCTATTGATCCTCTTTGAAACTGTCTCATTGATATTTGTCCCTCAATAAAATAAAATAAAATTTAAAAAAGAGAGAATCTATACTGTTTCTGTTGAACTGTAGTGATAATTTCCTATAGCATAGATGGATTTATGCATATACTTATTTCTGTACTGACAGCAACATTGTTTTACACAGTGTAAGTCATAACAAGATTCTATTCTTTGGGGGTAGACTTGGCATTTGTGAAGATTCAAAGCTTATTTGAAGCTATATCTAAAAACGTTCCCTCAGAGAGACTGGATAAAAATAAAAATGAAAACGCAACATCTTAAACTGTTCAGATTAATGTTTGGTGTGATAAACCTCTGATGTTAATTTCAAGTGAAGAGATGGCACTATTCCCAACGAACTGGTTTGCAAACATGACGCTTAACAGCACTAGTCTGTTCTCATGATCCCGTGTTTTACCTTTAAAAAACAACATGCAGAAAAACTTGTATTACCTGTTTTAATTTCTTTAAATGTATTTTAGTAAGAATCTACAGGGTCTCACTACACAGCTCGGACTCACAGTGATCCTCCCGTTTTCAGCCTCCCAAGCGCTGGGATTACAGGTGCGCGCCACCACGCCCACGCTCAATCCCAGTCACAGCGTGCCCCGGGGCGGGGCTGACCCGGCACGCCAGGGATGGAACCCCAGTCCCTGCACCTGCCAAGCAGGCAGAATGTTTTAATATTAGAAGTAACTCAAGTAGTATTTAAACCAAGTGTAGTGTGTCATTTAAAAGAGCTCTAAATTTATTTTCATCCGTATGTAATGCCGCACCCATTAACATGTTTTCACATATTGCTGCCATATTGGCTCATTTAAAGTAAGCCAGTTCTCATTCTAAAGATGTATGATTTACTTAGTGATCACAAAGTTGTCTTAATCTTTGATTTGATTTCATATTCTCTTTTTCTATTAGCTTTCTTTTCTCTTTCAGTTTTAGTTTTTACTCCAACTTTTGTTTTATTCACATAGCCTCACTTGTTTCTCATACGTTGCTGTCAATGGCCAAAAATTTAACATTAGTTTAAACTGAAGCTGGAGGGGCGTGGTGGCGCATGCCTGTGGTCCCAGCACTCGGGAGGCTGAGGCAGGAGGATTGTTGTGAGTTCGAGACCAGCCTGAGCTACAAAGTGAGCTTAAAGCCAGCCTGAACTGCATAGCGAGACCCTGTCTCAAAAAGACAAAAAAAAAAAATAAACTGAAGCTGGACTGTAAAAATATTGGAGATTTTAGAAACCTGCATTTCCTGAGAATAACAGGAATGCAGCTGATTGAAATATTAAAGTACCTCAGTAGAAGGAGGGATAAGGAAGGAGTATAGGATATATTGAGAGTGGATATATGAAAATTGAGTTGTTGGGGTTTTGTTTGTTTCTTTGTTTCTGTGTGTGTTTTTAGGTCTACTAGGTGTTCAGGGTCTCACTACTAGATCCGACTCCTAGTAATCCGCCTGTTTACAGCTTCCAATGAGCTGGGATTACAGGCACTTGGCACCATGCTCAGTCTCAATTTCAGTCTCATTGCGCACCTGGGGGCAGGGCCGGCACAGCAAGTCTGGAGATCGAACCCTCGACCCCTGTGCCTGCTTTCAGGGCTTTAATTCATTGAGCTATTTGGCTGGCCCTCTAAAAATTGGGTTGTTAAACAGAGAGAAAGTAGCTTTGTTTTTCTGTACACTCAAAAACCATTTTAAAATTTATTGTTTTACTAAGCACTTTTTTAAAACAAATGTTGAGAGCATTTATCAGAAAACAGAAGGCATCAGTGATATTCCATGTTCCTTAAGGTACTTAGAAGAGGCTGGGGAGATAGATCAGGGTCCAAGGATCTGGCTGGCAAGCACAAGGACCCAAGTTCGATCTCTGGTACCGCATACTTGGCTGGTCACAGAACTGAGTGTGGTGGCACATGCCTGTAATCCCAGCACTAGGGAGGCTGAGACAGGAGAATCACTGAGAGTCTAAGCCACACAGCAAGACCCTGTATCTAATAAATAAATAAAAACTTAAAGAGAAAAAGATAGAAGAACAAAATTTGTATAAACTCACACAGGTCAATGATAAACGTCTAGTAAAGAATATGTAGTTACCATGAGCTGGTCATACGCAAGTCAAACATCACTCTCTACTTTTTTATAAATATGTACAAATATTACTGATCAATTAAAAAAATCAAAAGAAAAATATCAGATGGGTGCATTCCTTTATCACCTTTATTCCCACACTTCAGCCTTCTTCCTCAACTCCAGGAAGAGTACAGAGCACTGGGTGCCAGCAGGCAGGCTCTGCCCACTGAACAAGGAGGTCTCCAGAGCCAGCCCATGTGCAGTCACCTCCTTCTCACCAGGAGCCACTCCAGGCTGCAGGAGGAGGAAGAGCAGCTGGAGGGTGCTGAGGAACCCGAGGGCCACCGTTAGGGAGGGGGAGGAGAAAGCACTGTAGCCTCCAGAGAGGCTTCCAGCCCACTCACCCTTCCTCACTTGGCCTGGATTCTGTTCTGAATGCTTGGGAGCAGTGAGAGCTTTTGTGTACCTGGAGAGCCAGAAAGAAGCCCTTTGTCTCTTCTTCATATAAAGAACCCTGACACTCCTGTGCAGATGGGGACACATAAGAGATCTCAGGGGTTCTGGGAAGCTTTGTGGTGGCTTTCACCAGCTTTATGTCAAGAAGGAAGCCCAATAGAATTGTAGTGAAGAAACAGAAATGTTTTTGCTTGTGTGGCACTGTTCGTTCAGGTAGTGAACCTCAGAACTGTTGGATATTGTGCGACCTTAAAACCTGGCCAAGTAATTCAAGCCCAGCAAGTTTGGTTCTTTCCCTGTCCCTAAATCCATGTCTTGGTTACTCTTCTCTCATTGCTGGGACAAACACCCGACATCCAAAATGAGGGAAGGAAAGGTTTATTTTGCTCAGTTACTGGAGGTTTCAGTCCATACTCAGCTGGCTTCAAGGCAGAGGGGCACATGGCAGAGAGCAGCAGCTCATGGCATCCGCACGGCAACAGTAACAAAGAGCAATGGCTACAGAAAGTCTGTCTCTCTGTCTCTTATATTACATTCAGGCTCTCTGCCCCAGGTCGGGGGAAGTACTCACACCCATAATCCCAGCCTTGGATCACACATAATCCCAGTGGATCTTGAGCTAATCACAAACTCTAGAAGCCCCCACCCCATGACTACATGAGGTTTTGGGGGGACAACTAGACACAAACCATAACAATCTGCTACACTCTACATCCCTCTCTACTTCCTCACCTCCCATCCGTAAGTCAGCTGACTCAAGCCATTGTAGTTAATATATCAGTGTGTGTGTGTGTGTGTGTGTGTGTGTGTGTGTGTGTCTGTGTCTGTGTGTTCCTGGGGACTGAATGCAGCAGATGCCAAGCTATGTTCCTGTCATTTGTATTTTACTATTTACTATATTTGGAGACAGACCCAAGAGTGGCTGGGATTACAAGAGTATGCTACCATGTCCACCTGATCTATCTATATTTTAATTCAATCTTGCCATTTGATAAATTTAAAAATACAAAGTGCTGACTATTGACAATGACTCTATAAAAGGAAATAAGATACATAGCAAAACTTACTTTCTTCAGAGAAAAATTAATTTTACTTCTCATGCTACTTTGAAAACTCCAAACTTTGAAATTCTGTGAAATAAGTTGTTTTGAAGTTGCATCTAAAAGTGAAACAGATCTAAGATTTAAAATCTTCCAAAATTATTAATATTGATTGATTCCATGAATCAAATGTGTAATCAGAGAATCCAACAATAATAGCTGAGCTCTTCGAAGTTGAAGATATAAAAAAATTATATAAGATATGTACACAATGAAACATCATTTAGCCAATCAGAAGGATGCAATGTTGCTATTTGCAGGAAAATGGGTGGAATTTGAGAATGAATTGTTCAGTAAATTAAGTCAGACACAGAAAGTAAATATCACGTGTTTATATAACAAACCTAAAATATTGAATGCAGGTATTCATTACATACTCAATAAAACATAAATAACGCTGTGCTGGCCCCTCCGCTGGGACGCCCTGAGATGGCGACTGGGACTGGGCGTGGCGGTACACGCCTGTAATCCCAGCGTTTAGGAGGCTGAAAACAGGAGGATCACTATGAGTCCCATTGTGTAGTGGGACCCTGTAGATCCTGTACTAAATACATTAAAAATAAGTAAAAAAATAACTAGCAGAGGGTAGAACACAAAACAACAAAAAAAGATGGGGGATGGAGGAGGGAATTGGCAGAGGGCGAAAGAGGTAGAGTAGAAAAGGATCAAAAAAAGATCAAGAGATGCTCTGTACATGTCCCAAAATGACTATTGTGATTTTACAAGTAATACATCACAAAGAACAGTAAAAAAAAAAAAAAAAAAAAATTGAATATCAAAGCATTACAGATTTGAGGTTTTTAGATGGAAAATACTCTGCGGTTATAGTCTACAAATATTTACAAATCCAAAAGACACTGAAACTGGAAACTGTTCTTTTTCCAAGAATGTCAGGTGATAATTGCCCTATATTTTCATAGTAATAAGCACCTTACACATAGCCTTTCTAAAGAGCAAAGGAAATGAATCATTACTTTCTTGAGAATATTGACTTTGAGGGCTAGATAAAAATTAATTTCCAAAAACTGTCTTTCATTTACACTTAAATATGATCTTCCACTGAGCTGAATTGCCTTGGAAGTATTTCCCGTATAATGAACAGTTCTAGGGATAATGAGCTTTCTTACTAAAATGACAAAAAAAATTTGAATAGTGCCTTCTTTGATAGTATCACTGTCCTTTGTGTTCTCAGATGATTTTTTAATAAAGCTGAGTTGATGATTCTCCATTCTTTGCCGCTTACAAGCCGAGGTCTGAAGCGCTGCGATGGTCCCAGGGGCAGTAGACTTGCAGTTTGAGGTCGGACCAGTCATCCGGCAATTGGGCTGATCAGTTCATCATGCTCTAGCAATTTAGTATTTTCACTGGGAAAGAATGGCGGCTTGGCAAAGGGAGCTGGTCTCAGACTCCAGGAAATCTCGAGATCCTTGAAATCAGAGATGCCCATCCTACGCCATGGAGGAGTTGCTTGCGGAGAACAACTCAAGGCTTGCTAACAGTCCTGTCCCCAGGAATCACACTGATCACCGCTCACATTATTATGCGTGGCTGATTCGCTTCCCTCCTTACCATCTTGATTCCTAAATACCTCACTTTGTTCACTATTTGTCTCAATTTGGAAAGAAATAACCTTGTAACCACTTTGTCTTTCACTGCACAGACAATATCTCTCCATCCATTGATGTTTTTACTTCTTACTTGATTTATTTCACCAGAGTTTGTAGTTAATATTATAGAAATTTTTATGTATTTTATTAGTTTTTTTATGCTTTTGCTATAATGTATATGATAATTTTTTATGTTTTACTACCTAGGGTAAAATATGTTTTTATTAAAAAATTATGTTTAAAACTATGTGTTTACTCTGCCCCTGGGGTATGCTGAGATGGCAATTAAGACTGGGTGTGGTGGCATGTGCCTGTAATCCCAGCTCTTGGGAGGCTGTAAACAGGCAGATCACTAAGAATCTGATCTAATAATGAGACCCTGAAACCCTGTAGACCCTTCCCTAAAAAAAAAAAAAAAAAAAAAAATATATATATATATATATATATATATATATATATATATATATATATATATATCGTATTTAAAATAAGTGATTATGTATTTTAAAATGTCATTTAAAAATTAAGTTTCATTTAAAAATTAAAAATTATGATCTTTTCACCAAAATGATATAAAAAGTCATTTTCATGATCTTATATATATTAACTGTGTATCCTGTGATCCTGATGTAATTGCTTATTAGAAGTGTCAGGGTTTTCTTAGTTTTTTTTTTTTTTTTTTTGACAATTCTCTGGGGTTTTTA
>PVKA01022924.1:0-36356 GCA_004027165.1 Ctenomys sociabilis | reverse complement strand
TAATTATTGAATCTGTGATATAATTCAGCTACATAAATACCTGTAAATATAATATCAAGTATGCACCTTGTACAATACCAAAACATTATGAAAACAGTTTGCAATGTATTATTTCATCGACTCTGTATGGTTATGGTGTTTTGAAACTGTCTGATTGACATTTGTATTTCAATAAAATAAAAATAAATGGAAAAAAAAATAAATAAATAAATAAATAAATAAATAAAAATAAAAATATACCATGCAAAAAAAAAAAAAAAAATAGTAATGAATGAAAAAATGAGACAAGAAAAAAATGTCACAGGATTGTCCTGCTACAATGCTATATATAATTAGATTTCTAAATCTCTGTGTAAAAATATGTAATTGTTTATTCCTATTTTTTTAAATTTTTTTCTTCCTGTAGGGACTTAAAGTTTAACATATCAATACTTGATGGAAAATACCTGTTCCATGTTATGTCTAAAATGTTTGATATTCAGATAGATGGTGAGGTTAAACCCAACTGCATATGCTGTAGGATAATAATAAGCTTCTGTTCTGGAGGGTTAACAACCTAAGTCCACAGACCAAAAATTAGAGAAAAAGAAGGTCTGCAAGGACAGTGAAGACTCAGGATATAGAAGAACCTCTACTGTAACATCATGAAACTCAGTGGTGTCCCTAGCCTTTCAAGGTCAGTGAAGACTCAGGATATAGAAGAACCTCTACTGTAACATCATGAAACTCAGTGGTGTCCCAAATTTTCTGATCAAGGAGATTGTGAGGCCACAGAGGAATGTTATCAATGATGTAGAATGTACCTAAGGAGAGTCACATGGAGAGAAAACATTCTCACAGGCTTTCACAGAGAGCAAATTGGTCAAGCAATGGCCATGACTCATCCATATGGCTGACACTGACAAAGGATCTACAAAGTGTGGTACAGGATTTCAGGATAAATCCTGAGGGTACTTGACTGACATTATCAGATACAAAAGTTACATTTCTTGTTATATAGGTCTCACTTTATCTTGGTCTTAACGATCCAGCACAAAAGTATAAAACTGAGGTATAGAAAGTAAAGCCATAATAATAGGCTGAGCTGTAAAAGGCTCAAGACAACAACTTCTGACATTGCCAGACCTATGGATAACCTACTACTATTATGGACTACTGGACTGACTATATTGGAATATTTTGCTGAATTCATGTACCTACAATATTTAATTGACAATGAAATTCCCTTCTCTGATAAAACTAAACAAAAAAGGGGATACAACTTAAATACCATTTTGTATATAAAAATATATAAAATACTATTTTGTGTATTCAAAATAGTTAGAATAAATATACAGCTATGTTCTCTTAATTCAATGAATACAAAGATTTGTTCTAATAGTGCTTGTGGGCAGGATATCATGTCTGCACCTTGTATAATGAATAACCACTAAGACAACAATATGCAATGTATCTATTATTGAAACTGTCTCATTATTATTTGTTTCTCAATAAAATTATTTTAAAAAACACACAGCAACAATAACAGCAAATATACATGGAAAATTTGATAAGTATTGGCTATGTCTAGCATCTTGATTGGGTGATAATACTACAAATTTTATGTATGTCCAGACTCATTAAGTTATATTCATGTAGAAGAGTCAGTTCTCTGCATACAAAATTTTGCCTCAGTAAAACTATTATCAATAAAAAAGTAGGAAATTAAAGTGCACATGGCATGAGCTAAGTGGGTTTAAACTGATGAAAGAAATAATATTCCTTTTCAAAATTAGGACCTGAAAAAATGGCCATAAAAGTAGCTCAGGAAGGCAGAAGTTGTCATCTGCACTAGGTCTGATATCGGCCACAGAGAGAGAAGGAAATAGGCAAAAGCAATGACTCAACCCTTTCTTCACTGCAGGAAAATAACTTCATAAAATGAAAACAGAGAGAAATGGGATTCAAGTTAACCTGTGCTATGAACATTTGTTTAAGGAATTGGATCAGGGGACTCCACAGCACACAGGATGAGTGATTTCCGCTAATGACATTTTATACATGGAGTGTGATGGCTTCTCTTCCTCTTCTCCTTCCTCCCCACACTCTGCACAGAACAAGGCAACAGATGGCATTCTGCAGCCACAGGCTCAAAGCAAGGCCAGATAACAAGGCTGACCCCAGGCATGCACGAATTTTGGGGGGAGAAAGCCAACCTCAACATTATTCTGGCCTTTGTATGGCTCTGCCACACTCTTTCGTGGGTATCACTCCTAAGACTTCTATGAAAAAGCTATCAAAACAGTCTTACAGCTGAGTGTGGTGGTGCGCACCCATAATCCATGCACTTGGGAGGCTAAAGCAGGAAGATAATTACAAGCTCAAGACCAGCCTAGGATCATAGTGAGGTCAAAATCTGCCTGAACTGTCTCAAGAAAAGACCCTGTCTCAAGAAAAACAACCACTTTTACCTCATCAAAGCTTCTTAGAAAACATTTGTTGCAGTTGTTCCCACCCATGGGCCACAATTCTTGGGCTACCTAACACTATCCTCAGAGTGAATAAACAATAGACATTCTGTTACTTACCTCAAAGTGGTACTAATTTGATTTCAGTGTTTTTTAATTCTGTGTCTTTCAAGTCAACAGCTTCTAAAAGCCCAGTTATTATCATTGGGAAGTTCTTCCTAAGGTCAAATGAGGTCTTTAAAGCCAGTTAGTCAGTCCGATGCTTTCAGCTTATATATGTAAAAGAGGTAAGTGAAGAACCATCAAAGTTATTTACTAAATTAAGAACTGCACTAGATTCTTACTCTTATTCCTACCTGCACATTCATTTCTAAGGAAGGTCAAACTTGAACATGGCTTTATGATTTAAAATTTGTTCTTTTAAGGTTTGTATTTTTTGTTGTTATAATCACTGGTAGTTAAATCCAATTATCTTAGAGATACTGAAAAACAGATTACTCTGATCCACAGAGAATAAGATAATTATACATCAGTTAATTTCAATTTTGTTATTAACAGAAAAACATCATTTTTCTTCCCAAGCCACCTCCCATTGAGGACAATGACCACAAAGTTTCACTAATTTAGTGTTCTCACTGCCTGAGACCGCAATTCCTCTAGTGGAGACTGCATTCACCAACTGTCCCTGCAGCAGATGTACCTACCAGTCTAAAAAGATAAAGCACTCACTAATAAAAAGTGAACCTATAGTCAAACCTCTCCTGTTTTCATAATTCCTATCAAAAAATTATATGAGTGGACAAAGAAAAAATACTCAGACCTCTGAAATCTGATGGTGAACATTAATTCAAAACATAGCTGACATTATTAAAATAGTTTTATGTTGATCTTCAGCTATTCTTTGCATTGTACCCCCTTTGTAATAAGGTGGATTTATATTGAACTTTTTGAGTTACAAGGGAAGGGATTTCAAAGTCGATTTCCCTTTTTGCCACATTTTTTGGGCTCCCAACCTAACATGTTTAGAATCAAATCCAACTGCAGCTGAACAGAAGATGAGAGCCTCAGCCTGGATAAGTGGCTGCTCCAGAGCAACAGAGCGTGTCCTCAAGCATCATCCACTCTGAGCACCAGGGCTAAGGACAGCCCAGCTAATGCTCCTGCCAGCACCAAAAATTAAGGAGCTGCTGTACGGCTGATGTGCATGGGGGAGGCTCTGTGGAGACCGCACACAGATTGAGAAGAAATATTTACTCCTTCCCCTGCCTTTTTTTAATGTATTTTTAGAACAGAGTCTACTAGGTCTCCAAGGTCTCACTACGTAGATCAGACTCATAGTGATTCTGTTTTCAGCCTTCCAAGCGTTGAGATTGTAGGCACATACCACTACACCCAGACTCAATTTTCATCTTAGCATATGGCATGGCTCAGCATGCCAGGGATCAAACCCCAGCCACTGCAGTCTGCCTAAGCAGGGGCTTTAGTCCTCTGAGCTATCAAGCTGGTCCCGCCCTCTGCTTTCTTTCCCATCCAGTGCCTCCTGTCTTGTAAAGTACTATGTCCTCCCTCCAGGACACCTGCAGGGAACATTGGGTTAAATGAAGCCTTCTATTCTCGCCTGGTTTAAAATGTCCTGATTATTTAGATAGACTTGGGTAGTACATACCTGTAATCCTAGCACCGGGGAGGCTGAGGCAGAAGGATCACTGTCACTTTAAGGCCAGCTTGGGCTTCATAGCGAGTTTAAGGCCAAACTAAACTACATCTTAAGAAAACACTCACATACAATCACAATTTTGTTACTCATGATTAGATTATTTATTCTTTTAAATTCAAACATAAAGTCCTTTTCTATCTGCTTTGTCTCCTTAAAACTTTTTCTGTAAATTTGTAACTTTCATAGTTTCCAACAGAATTAAAGGTGTCTGGCACCTCTAATACAGGGTGGGGTTTTTTTTATCCTACAAGTCAGATGATGTCCTTTTCAAAAATTAGTTTTTGACTGATCTGAACTTGTAATATTTGCTGTTTTCAAAACATTTGTTACAGTAAATATATAATCTCACCACCCATAACATGTGAAAAAGATTGACTTTGGTTTATGACATTGCTCTGAGTTCAAAACTATGAAACTGGAAAGGATTTCTTTTCTATTTGTGTATTTTGATCCAATAATGATCAGAGACTTTTCAATCATCTTAGGAATTTAAATTCTTTCAAAGAAAGTAACGTTTTCCAACACCTACTTCTGGCTCATTATGCAACACTAATCTCTGTTTCAGTGTTTTCAATATGAAATGATATTTAATTTTTGTAAAGGCTATGCTGCAATGGGTAATGTACAATGAATAACTTAAACTGTGCTACTTTATAAAACTTTGTTTACATTAATGTCAATGTTGAACTGATCTAGCAGTATCTTTTTTAAAAGCAGCAATTTAAAATACAATTATTTTATCACTTTATAATGGAGAAGAAGACTGTGAATACTTTACCCTCTATTGTCTCTGTAGTAAAACCCTTCCTTATCTAGAGACAATATCTTTGACTGAGAGCCACCCAAATAGCTCAGATTAAAACACCTGCAAGCAGGTACAGGGGCCCGGGTTTTGTTCCCCGGGACTGCCCTGCCGGCCCTGCCCCCACCTCCAGAGCATGCTGAGACAGCAGTTGAGACTGGGCATAGTGGCACACACCTGTAATCCCCGCTCTTGGGAGGCTGTGAACAGGTGGATCACTATGAGTCTGATCTAGTAGTGAGACCCTGAACACCCTGTAGACCCTTCACTGAAATTAAAAAAATAAAATAAAATAAATAAAATAAAATAAAATTATATATATATATATATATATATATATATATATATATATATATATATATATCTTTGACTGGCTTTATGGCTTTAATTAAGAAAATATTTTTGTAGTACTGGGGATTGAACTCAGGACCTTGAGCTTGCCAGGCAGGTGCTTATTCTACTAAGCTATCTTCTGGACCAACGACAATTATTTTCTAAAAATTTAATTTTAGAAGAAAAAAATACTATAAGATTTAAAATATATAAATATTAAAATACTACAGATATTATTAAATACTATAAGAAATTAACATATGCCAAATATCACATTATAGGATATCTTTGTAAACACTGAGAAAATAGCAGTATTAGAATGTTTTATGGTACATTGGGTTGATGGTACCAAAACTCATGTAAATACAGAGTTTCAGATAATTTACTTTTAAGATCATCTTCTCCATCTACCATAGTTTGGATCTTAAGAATCTCTCCAAGACCACATGTGAAAAGCTTTGCCTCCAGGGCTGGGATATAGCTCACAGCACAGTACCTACCTGACAACTGAGAGACAGAGAGAGAGAGAGAGAGAGAGAGAGAGAGAGAGAGAGAGAGAGAGAGAGAGAGAAATTAAGCAAGTGAGCTAGTTTGGTACTATTGAAGGCTGTGGAAAGTTGAAGGCATAAGGCTTCCCAGGAGGTTTTAGGCCATTGCTCACAAGCCCTTGAAAGAATAGTCAAGCCCCAGCCCATCATCCTCTTTTGATGCTTCCCACTCATGGAGCGAACAGCTTTGCTATACTGTATGCTCCACACCACGCTGTGCTGCCTGGCAACAGTCCCAAAACAAGGAGGCCAGCCAGCCGTCAAGCGAAAACTCCAAACCTGTAAGCCAAGCATGTCATCTCTCCTTACCAGTTAGCTACTCAGACAACTGATACAATAATAGAAAGCTAACAGACCGCCTACTCTAAACTCCACAATCAATCAGATAAATCTCTTCTTTTTTCTTTTAGAGGTAAAAGTTAACACAGCTGCAATATACCTGGAGAAACCAATGTATTTTTAGAGACCATATTTAGTGATAGTCAAACACAGATTACAAATAACACAATAATGTATTTTCTCTCTAGGTCTGACCATAACGTGCTATGTATGAGTATGTGATGGTCCTCTGGATAAATGAGATTTCAGAAAGCAAAATTGTTTTATGATCAAACTAAAATCTATTTAATAAAATGTCTTTAATAAAGCCATGGTTGCAGACCAATCCCCAGCAGTGACATATGATAAATGTTCTGCTGCTAACATGAACATTATAATCAAATCAGAAGGATAATTCAGCCCAATGTTCACCCTTGTTTTTACGTTCAGCATTTACATGCTGAAGGTCTGAAGAGCTGAAAAGGAATCAATACATGAAAACAAAAGCATCAGTTTTGCTTTACTTGCTCCAAATGGAGGGAAGGTTCACTGATTCCGCGAATTTTGTGCATGCATTAACAGAAAGAGTAATAGAGGAATGAAATGACACCAGGAATTCATTTTTAAATGAGAACTTTGGAAAGATATATTAAAATATTGTATCCCCTCTTCAAATAACAACCCTCAGCTGCAATTTTTAATGTCTAAAAGACTCATTTCTGAAATCAACTATGAATATTTCTGCAAGCAATGAGTTGGTTTAAAAGGGAAACACTTGCTAATTCATGGTACGGCACGAAACACGTTGAGATCCATTTCAGTTATTTGGGATCACTTAAATGAGGGTTGCTTAAAGGCTACAGAATTGCACCAGATATTGTTCCCAAATTTCTGATAGTAATCAGAATTCTAATTGTGAAATATGATTTCCTGAAAATTCTACATAATTACCCAGCTCATCGATTCTTAAAATACTTTCAATATTTCTCATGTTGTTTATTCATACACAATAGGTACCTTAAAAAGATATTTAATTAACAAGAAATACTAATTTCAACAGTATTTATAAAGAACCATAGTTGTGAAAAATATTGGAAATTGGGAAACACCAACAAATATCATTGGGAAATATTATAATAACATTCAAATCTTCCAGCAAACTTAACGCCACACAGAATCAAAATCTAAATTGCCAATTTAAGATCTTATGCTGCCCCAAACACATTATTTGTTGGCATAATATTCACAGATTTGTCAAAAGTAGACCATGCATACAAATTTATAAACATTTGTTTTATTTGTAGGAATGAGGTGCCATTAGCAGCAGAGGGGACCACAAGCACATCTGCATAGTGGCCTTGGCTATGAGCAAGGCTGAGTTATTAGATGGATTATGACATTTCCCTCCTCTGGGCTTCTAACCAGGTTCCTGGAAGTGCTGACCTCGACCTCAGGATCCACCCATTAATGTTGCCTGCTCTCACTTACCGTCTGATGCCAGTGAACTCTTTCTAATCACTTGCATCTCTACATTTGTTATTAAGCTTTAATTCTTGCAGGAAAAATTTATATTTATATATTTTTTTTCTCCTTGATCCTAATTCCTTGATAGGGTTTTCTATAAATCTGGAATAGAAGATTTTTTTGAGAAATGTCAGGAAGGAACTAGCACATGGAAATACTGTTTGACTGAAGACACAGATCAGTAAAATAATAGTTTCATAATTGCATCTTTCTGTATTTTCAAAGGGAACACATGAGAAATACTAAGAGCATAGAAAACGGCTCTTCAGTCACCTTTCAAAACCTTGCCATCAGGCCTCTTCCCCTTGTCCCTGGAACCATCTGCCTCCCTTCACTCCAAAGTCTTTAGATGCTTAGCTCACACCAGAAAGCAGCACTGACTCTGGTAAGGCTGGTACTAGAGCAAGGTATTCAAGCCATGCTCCACAGAACCTGTAGGCTCAGAGAACCCTGAAAAGGTCTTGGAATGGGGCTGACAAATTCCACCTCTACTTTCAACCATGCTAGCTGTACACCTATCAGTTTATTGTATCTTGCTTTTTGCAAAAAGAAATTTCACTTGTTTAAGGCGCCAACTACTAACTTAGTTCTCCAAGGCTTAGTGACTTCTAAGGTCATTACAAGGCAGATCTCTGGGGAAAAAAATCAATTTCAGGTCAGGGCCTTAAACACAAGTGCAGATGGGACCATAAGAAAAGAATTTCCAGAACTCTGGAGCCAGCCCTTCCTGGCCTCTCTGACTTATATAACCCATCAGGAACTCTCCAGGAGACCAGGAATAAAATCAGAACTGGAAAGGCCTGCAAACTCTCAGCTGTTTTATAAGTACTTCTCCATGCCTTTGCTCACCTCAGGCCCTCAGACTCTGTTCACTCACACAGTGCCTTTACCTTTTGAAGTCAGGCTCTGTGTATATGTGCCTGAGCTGCCAGCATGAGCTGAAGTCACTGTCAGTTCCCTTAAACACAGAATGATCCATCACAGCACAGAGTACTCTGCCTTACCTTACCATGTTCTTAATAAAATAATTAAACTGAATCCCCCATGACCAAGACATACATGTTTTTATACAACAAGCTTCAAAGATAGATTATTGACTCACTAACTAAATAAGAGAATATTAAAGAAATATCTCTAAATATTTGTGTTGCCTTAGGATCTTAATTGTAAGGTGCATGTGGTTTTTTATTTGTTTTATTATTTTATTTTATTTTTTATGTACTTGGTACGGGGTCTCACTACATAGCTCAGGCTCATAGTCATCCTCCTGTTTGTAGCCTTCAAAGCTCTGGGATTACAGCCATGCGCCACCAGGCCCAGTTTCAAGGGACATGTGTTATTAGAGGAATTTTTTATATCTAGGATCTTGCTTAATTGGAAAATGTTTCCAGATTTTCATATAACTTCACATATGTTCATTTTATACATTTTTCAGATCATATGTTTAGCATTAGCAACAAATCTCAGCAAAAACTCCTCATAGGCCTGCACAGTAGCAAATTCAGAGAGGATGTCAGAGACAGGAACATACAAGTGTATCATCTGGCCCATTTTCCCTTGCATCTTATCAGACTGTCTCAGTAGCTTAGAATGTTGGATCACCACAGTGACAAGAGTCACAGAGAATAAATTAGAAGTCAGAGCTGTATACACTGAATAACTCAAAACAAAACCATCTTGTTGAGCAACCTACAAATTTTGGTGATAAAGGGAAGAGAATGGATCAATGTCTGAGATCAAGGACTTTGGAATCAGATAAACTTATCTGAATCTTAGCTCCACCGCCAGCCAGCTGTGTCACCACTGACTCAATTTTTCTCCCCAGTCAAATGGAATGTGTAGGGCTGTCAGGAAGATTAGATATTTTATGAGCTCTCTGAAAACAGAGATCATCTCTTCTTTACAGTCTTTGACTCCATGCCAAGCAATGTGTCCCATATACACCAGTACTCAAATAAATATCTGTAAAGTCAGAAAAATAAAATATTCTAAATATCAGGAAGGACCTCCATGAAGATTTGATGAATTAAAAAAAAATGATGCAGTTTCATAACAGCATTTTGCCATATTACTCAAATGAAACTCTATGGATGTACTAAGAAGGTGGAAAATAGGTGAATGAAAGAATAAGGGAATTTGATGCTGGAAATATAAAAGGGGGTAGAAAATAAGAGGAAAAAAAAGAAATGAAATGTGTGAAGCACACTTACCAATTCCCAAAATGAATGCAATCATTGTGTATTAGAAACATGTACTAATAGAAATTTTTTTAATTTATAAAAGAACCTTATGAGAGGAAGTCCCCATATTTTATATGAAGAAAACTGGCCTAGCAATCAGCAAAGCATGTGCTGCAGAGCTCACACTGCATTTTCAGATGATGTTGGGCTGACACTTGTATTTATGGTCTTGTGTCAGGTGAAAGGATTTGACCTTTAAATCTCTGGGATCATGTCTACAAGTTGCTTCATGAGCATTCACCAACTTAGCCACTGTATCTGAAGAGATTCAAGGTCTTTTTCTTGAATCGGTAGAGATCTGAGACATTCTGAAGAATTTTGGAGCCATTTACACTTAATTCAGAATTGCAGAGGTCTGTGTTCCATTTTATTTCTGTTCTATCACCACCTTCTCTAGGTCTGTGCACTCTTCCTCTTAGCACCTGCATCTTCCCAAGAGGCCACAAACAGAAAATGGGCCAAAGATAATCAGGGAATTATCTTTCCTTCAGTCTTAGGTGATTTACTTTGTCCACTTGCCAAGTATTTACTGAGTGTCACAATGATGAACGCTTCAAGTTCAGTGGTAAACAAGATGCAATTGCTGCTTCTGATGGAAAGGCAACAATGCTGTTGAAGCAGGACTTCAGACAGGAGAGGCAGGAGTCCATGGTGGGATCCTAAAAGGCAGCTCTTTATGTTGCTCCTTCACTGGTCCTGTAGGTGAAGAATTTGTGTGGTAGGGTGGGAGCACGGGTGTGGATCTGTCTCCACAAACCTCCCTTGTGTGCCTGACAGCTGAAGTAGCATCATTTCATTAAAAAAGAGCTGCTAAGGTCACCAAGATTGACCTTCCCTCTTTTAACAGATGTGGCACTAAAGTCCACAGGGATTCAATGACCTACTCACCACTGCGAAGCTAATTCTGGGCAACACTAGACCATTGGAGTAAATACAAAACCAGACACAAGGCCTTCAGATTTTTGACATCCTTAACCATGAGGAATCTCCTTTTGGGTGGGACTGGCCTCCAGAAGAGAAGGGAGCTGGGAAGAATCACAGCCCTTTATTAAGGAACAGCCATGTACAAATCAACATAAAAAGTCAGTTCTCAGGGACACCTTATCCATTCTGTTAGGCATTAGTCCCTACCAGAAACTCTACCCTGTCTCAGCAACTGAGCTGATCTGACTGGGGCCCTGGGTTGGGAAACAGACTATCTAACATCCAGCACATGTGCTAAGCCACAGGCAGTTCTACAAGCATCTACAGGTCTTCTCCTGGGTGCTCACTACCACCTACGAGTTATTTAGTCTCCAGCATTGTTTTCCTTTGCAATCACAGACTGAGGTATTTAATTAACTTACCCAAGGCTGCAGAGCAATTTAGAGGAAAAAGTTGGGGTAAGAGCAGGCAATGAGGCTCCGTGCTCTAAATCACAATTATATCAACTCCTGCCCATCATCTACTGTTATATAAAAATCAATCCACACAATAGGAAACTTATTTGCTCACCATTCTTTGGGGAGAATTTGGAACAAGAAATTATAAATCCTGCTCATCTCTATTCTATCCACATTTTTAATTGAGCAGATTAATGATTCTCCGATATACTACATCAAGAATTGAAAAAAATGACTCAAGCATCACTTCCAGCTCAGATAACAGCAAACTATCAAGAAATATTGGCTTGTGAGTTCTGGTCCTACTTCTATTCCTCTATGACACTGATAAATCACTTACTTTTCCATTGCTTTGCTTTTTAGTGCTAAGTAATCATTGATGGTGGAGAGAAAAAAACAAGTTTTAATTCTACAAGAAGTTTCTGACCCAATTCTTTGCCTAAAACCACAATTAGATATATTGTTACAGATAAGTTTATTATAACCAAGTATTTTTGTTTCCCTCATACACGTAAATTTTTATCATTGTGAGAAGCACCATTTTTCCACATGAAGTAATACGTATGAATCGTTCTGTATTGTATACTTCAGAGCATGGGCCTGCATGTATTCTATTCTGAAGTAATGTGAAGCAAAGTAATGTGAAGCAAAGGTGTAAACCAGAATGCAGAAGGATCTGTTTGTGTTATAACTAACTTGTTCCAATACTACAGTCATGCAGAGATACAAGTCCATGTCCCTTCAAATATGGAGCAGTCGAGTTAAATTTTACTCACAGCCAATTAATTAAAGAAAGTTCACTTGTTGATGTCATTATGTCACACTTGGAACTAATACATCAGAGGGATCAGACAAAACATGGCAGCCAAAAGTTCTGAGGCTGAAAGCAAATCCAATGGCATTTATCAGAAAGCATTTGCAGCTTACTGTGGACGAGCTCTCCAAGCCACTTGCAACCTCTAAGTCTTCTAATGGGAAAGCTGATCATTAACAATTTCGCAGAAGGTGGCTCTTCACCAAGAATTCTCTTCAGAAGCTGAGTGAAGCTGAGGGATCCGTTATCATTTAAGACTCAAATACAAAAGGAAGGTGCCATTTGTATATTAAAAAGAAACCCCCTGATTTCTATATTTCTAGAATTAGAGAGGCATTGAAATTTTCAATGCCAATTTCTACAGTTCATAAGAGGGGCCAAAGTACACACAGGATGAGAGAATGCTTAAGGATTCTCTCACTATTTTATGCATTCCTAGTCACTGAATTTTGACAAAGTCTAACTATTGGAGAGAAAACTTCAAGCCATATTTTTAGACAGGAGGAAAGGCTTCCTCTACTGGAGCAGCACATGCTTTACAGACTGCTTCAGTGAAGACACCCCGTCTGATGCTCAGGCTCATGCTGGAAGCAGACATGAGAATCCCTCATTGTGAGGTAAAGAACATATGTGACTATCCAAGGTTGCTATAGTGAGTAACAATACGAGAAAACTGCATCTGGAGCACCCATAGCAGATGGTGGCCTTCCCGTCAGATTTGGAGCCTTCCCCCACCACCTTTTCTGTCTCCTGTGGACATTTAAAAGTGTTTTCAAAAGAGCATCCTCATTTTTCAAAAACTTTTGAATCATTTATCAATTCTTCATATCCATGGAGTTGGGATGAAAAACTGGTATAAGCTCAGATAAGAGTGAGTTCTATAGCACCATTTAAGCATGTTTAATTAGAGTGACAACTCATATCTCTTAAAAAACTTTATGATCCAGAACCCCTGGCCTCTTTAGGCCACAGTTTTCCATCAGTACTAAAGGTTTCGACTAGAAGATTTCTTAGGGCCATTCTGAGCCTACTATTCTAGATTTTAGGTGGATCGCAGCCTCTAAATCTTTTTAGGATAGCTAAAAGTTGTCATCCCTATTCTAGCCAAAAATAATTGCTGTGAAGGTGTTTTCCTTTATTAAAAGCTATCTGAAGGGGGCTTCAGAAAAAGAAAGGAAAAGGAGCTGATGTTGGTGACTGGCCAGCCTGCTAGCTGCCTGTGATCTGTCAGTCATTGTAAACCCCACATCATACTAATATTCTTGCATCATAGATGAGGAAAAATAAGTATACAGAAACTAGCTACTCTTATCAGCAGAGTCAGGATTCACACTGTTTGCATTCACAACCTATGAATAGACAAGCTAAAGATCAAGAATGCAAACAAATAACATAGCTCCAAAAGAGTAGAAAAAGTAGCACAGAAAAATGAAATCCTTAGGTAGAGCATATGATTATCCTCTAACCAAAGCACATAAAAGTAACATTGTCTACCGAAGGCCTCATGGCATGTGGCACAAGTGGGGTACAAATCCTTGGACTGTGTGTCCACTGCCCAAACATTTAACCGTCATGCTTAGAATATAAGCATACACCTATGTTGTTTGGCAAATGTAAAATGGTATATATGCTAATTATTCTTTTTTATTTTTATTTATTTTAATGAGAAGAAAGATAAAATAGCAATGAAACAGTTTCAAAACAGGTTGGTAAGATAGTTTATGCTAATTATTCTGGTCATTGTATACCTTGTACATGTATAAGTATTTCACACTGTCTCCCATAGATATGCATAATAATGTTATGTCAACAAAAATTTTTGATTAAGGAAAATGCAAACTCCAAATGCTGATTAGGAGAAAGGCTCTCTAATGAAACACCAAATTCCCTCCATCTGGGCAAATTCCTTTTTTGTATCACTATTATCTTGTTCAACTTTCATCAAGAACTGGTTCCTCCAGGGCTGATACTTGGCTATCTGAGGTAGCTCAGTATGAAGGCCCTGGGTTCAGTTTCCATTGTTCACACACACACACACACACACACACACACACACACACACACACACACTAGGAGAAGGATAGTGCACTTTCCTACTTTGTCCAATATAGAGTCACTGGCCACAAGTAGATGCAAATTATTTAAATGAAACTGAGTCCAGAATTCAGCTCCTCAGTCACAACAGCCTCAGCTCTTACGTGCGCATGGGTCATATAGAACTGGTATGGATTCTGCTGGTCAGAACCAACACAGCACATGGTCATCACTTCACAAAGCTTTGTGAAATGCTGCTGGAGATGTCCACAAACCTGGCAGAGAGATGAGGAAGGAGAGAAAAAAATATTTCAACTGAGACCATTTCTTTTTTAAGAAGAAAACCCTAAATGTTACAGTACACTCACCCCATAGCATTTTGCTTTCATCTCACTGGTCAGAATGACATCACTGATGACTTCTAGATACCAAACAGTTCAGTTTATTGGGTCTACTCCACCTTGAACCCAAAAGGGATCTGTGAGTGAGGAAGAGGGAATATCTAATCACTAGCAAGTAGCTGTCTACCAGCATGAGCATTAACACATGAGCTACTCTTTAAATTATGGCTTAAAGTTTACATTATCTACAAAAATTTTAAAAAGCTACCCCTGCTTTTTTCTGAGTTCTTGTCACATGAATTATTGTTTCACATCCTTTGATTTTTCAATTTATATATTTCTTTTTTGAGTTAAATGTGTTTCTTGAATTCAGTATATTTTTGAATCTTGTTTTTGATCCATTTTGCCAGTCTATTTTTTGGGAGGGGATTGGTAAATTGAGACCATTTACATTGATGGCTATAACTCACATGTATTGGTTTGTCCTTGTCATATTATTTTCCTGCTGATGTTTTCCTGCTTTCCCCCTTTATTTAATTGCTTCCCTTTCCTGGTGGCCTCTTTCTAATGGTACTCCTGGAACTATGGGCTCTCTTACCTCTTTATACAATATCTTTCAGAAGCCCTGGCCACATTCATTTGGTTGTCATGAATTTCTTCAATTGTTCTTTGTCACAGAAGTATTTTATTTCTCTATTAATTCTGAAAGATAATTTTTCAGGATCCATCAGTCTTGGTTGGAAGTTTTTTCTTTCAGGAGTTGAAATGCTTCACTCCAAGTTCTCCTTGGCTGGAGGGTCTGTATCAAGAAGTCTACTGTGCACATGGATGACACAGACAAAGGAACTGCAGAATAATGTACAGGACTACAAGATAAACCCTGAGGGGACTTCACTGACCACATAGGAAATATAAAGTTCATGTGTTGGTATATAAGTCTTGATCTATCTAGGTCTTAACCATCCAGCAGAAAAGTATAAAAATGAAGTATACATCGTGGGGCCATAATATTAAGCTGAGCTGTAAATGGCTATGGTCGACAACTTCTTTGAATAACTCACTATTGTTGTGGAATGCTAGACTGTGTTGGACTGTGTTGTCGACTTCAAGCACCTAAGTTAGTTGAATGACAATGGAGTGCCCATCTTTGACAGGTTTAGACAAAGGAAGGGGTGTAGAAAGAAAAAATCATGATGTGTGTGTGTATAGACAGACAGTTGGAATAGATAACTCTGTGCTTCTACATAATTCTATGAGAGGCAAGATTTGCACTAATGGTGGTTGGACAGGATATTATGTCGGCTTCTAGTACTACGGTCATCCGTAGTATTTTCCATACTAGTATTTTCCGTAGGAAAATAATTATTGAATTTTTGATATAATTCAGGTATAAAAAATAAGATAAGTAAACAGCTACACTCTCAATTCACTGATAAGAGATATCTGCTAAAATAATATCTGTAAACATAATATCATGTATGCACCTTGTACAATACCAAAACATTATGAAAACAGTTTGCAATGTATTAATTTATCGAATCTGTATTGTTAAGGTGTCTTGAAACTGTCTGATTGACATTTGCAGTTCAATAAAATAAAATAAAATAAAATAAAAAAGAAGTCTACTGTGAAAGGAGAAAAGATAGGAAAAAAGGAAGTAGGGAAAAAAATGAAAGTCTATATATATAGTATGGCTGAAATGACTCATAATTTCATTTTTTTTAAATAGCAGTTAAGTTTAGAATTTTTACCTTGACTAACTCTGTATGCTGGTATTGTAATCTGTGGAACTACATCAAGGACAGAAATATGTAACACAAAACCCAAGGTTGAATACCTCTCATCTTGGTCTTCTAAATGTCTACCTTTTCTAATTATCAATTATTATATTCTCTTTAAATAAATTAAAACAATTTATTTTCATTATGGAATGAAAAATATGTGTTTTATATAGGTGGGTGCACCTATATTTGGTGCCTATATATGATTGTTTTTTCTTCTTGGAGTTTTCCCCTTTTTTTGTATTTTAGGGAAAGATCTACGGCGTGTTCAGGGTCTCACTACTAGATCCGACTCTTGTGATCCGCCTGTTACAGACTCCCAAAAGCTGGGATTACAAGTGCATCAGGGAGATTGCTCAGTAGGATAAATGCTTGCCTGGCAAGTGCAGGATCCTCAGTTCAATCCCCAGTACACCAAAATACTACTACTACTACTACTACTACTAATAATAATAATAATAATAATAATAAATCAATTAATTAAAACAAAGAAGACAAGGAAAAAATTAAAAATTCTTGAAAACAAGTGCCAATATTCAATTATTTTCCCAGTCTTGCATAACTATATCTGTTAATCTGAGTAACAGATTTGACAATAAAAAGATAATATAACAATCATTGTTAATTAACTATTACTGTTCTAAAAATCTCTAAAATACATACTATTGTATGTTATCCTGTTTGTCTTATTTTCTATTTGTTTTTGCTTCTGAATTTACTCTTCAAAGTAAAATATTTTTTTTTAAAGTCTACTGTAATTCTGATAGGCTTTCCTTTATAGGTGATTTTTTAAATTTTTCTAACAGCTTTTAACATTCTGTTCTGTGCTGAGTTTCTGGAATCCTGATTACTATATACCTTGCTGTAGATTTATTTTGGCCATGACTAAATGGACTTTTGTATCCCTCACATCTGTTTATTAAATTCTTTATCATGTTTAAGAAGTTCTCTATTACTTCTACGAACAGGTATTTTGTCATGTCATTTGTACTGTTTCTTGCTTTTCATTGAGTCCAATCGAGCTTATGTTGTCCTTTTCTGCATCATCTTTCCATTGTTGGATTGGTTTTTCATGGTCCCTTGTTATTTTGAAGAGTTCTTTCTCTTCATGATTGCTAACTACAGTCCAACCTTTTAGGTCTGATTCTCTACCTTCAATTTATTTCATTTGGTTTTGCTAACGTTTGACAAAAAAATTTTAATTTCCTAGATATCTGTTTGATGGATTCCATTTCTTTCTTTCTTATTTTGGTGTTCATAGTCTCCACAACTTTTCTATATTCCTCTATTTTTAAACCTATGTCTACTCTAGATTTGATAAGCAACTCCTTCATTATGATTGTAATCTCTTTTTTTTAACCTGTGAAATTACTTCTGTTTTCCTTTTCTCTATATCCTCATGTCGATATTTTATTTCTGCTGCTGTCTTTCCAGAAATTTCAGGAGAATGACTTCTGACTTCCTCTAACTTAGTGTCCCCTGGATTTGTACTACATGGGCTGGAAGTCTTGGTTTGCATTTTGCTTCTGCATTTTGTCATCTATTTTTTTTAATTTAATATGCTTCCTGTGTTATAGTTTGTATTTTTCTTATATTCAGTAGTTTTATCAAGGCTTCCTTAGGAAATGTCTATTCCTCCAAAATGCCTTCTAGGTATATCTGACTATTGGTTTTTGTGTCTGTCTCAATAGCCTCTCTTCCCCCTTTTTTAAGGATGAGGAGTTACTATTTTTTTGATTCAGCACCCATCCCTTTGGTACTTCACTATGCAGATGATTATAACCCCAAATTAGCACAGTGTTGCTATAATGGTGAACAACTGATTATCGTAAGTATGGCCTACTGCTAAAGTAATACAATTAGCAAAAAAAATAATATCAGATACAGCCTACAAACCCAATCTGTGGTAACTGCTGATTTGGTAGCTTTAACACCAAAAACAAGATCTGTTATTATATGATCACATCCAACATAAACCAGAAAATTGCATACAGTGAGTTTATCTTTGGTAGTGTGATTTTTATCCCATGGGGAAGGGGAACCTAAAAGGAAGAGGGGGAAAAGCAGAGCAATAACTGAAGAGGAATATAATTTAAGCAAGGCTGAAGTACAAAGGATGATTACCCAAAGTTTGGGAAGCTGGAGAAAAAAGTAGGAGAAAAAGAATGAAGAACACAAAGGATTATCAAGGCAGATCAGAAAGACTAGAGACAATTTTCATTCACATGTAAATATCAGGAAAGACCACTGAGGAAAGAGAGAGACAGGGCAGAGAAAATAAACCAAACAATATAAGTCAAAACCTAGACAATCCTCCAAAAAATTCCTCTAGTGCCCCAGTTCTGTTGGTTCCCTACTCAGCCAGAATGTGTACCAGGTAATCCTCCCAAGACTGCAGTCCGATTACTGCCGGGAGCAGGCCTAATCTTGGCCAGACCCCTGACTCCTCTTACACACATTCATAGTAGAACAGAGAGAATGCCCTTGTCCACTGCTGGCCAAGGCCTTTAGCCTGCTTGTGCCCCCTGTTAAATAGAAAGGGGCTTTTTTCAATCTTTGTATCAAGGGTTTAAGACTGGCTTAGAAGCTGGAACAGAGTCAGGGTGGTACTAGCTCTACTTTTCAGCAGAATTACCCCCAGTCTACCATTCAGCTTCCAGCTGTCTACTGTGACTGGACGGCCCTTCCCCATTTCCACTCCAGGATGTTGGCCATGAAGCAATCCTGCAGATGCTCCATTGCTAGAGTTTGAGCCCCTAGACTTTTGAAATAAAATGGGAATCCCACCTACCTGCTACTAATCCTCTATGACATTGAGTATTGGACCTTCTCTAGTTCACTCACCAACCACTGACTGACTTGGGGGTAGGGGGTGCTCAGAAAACAGTGTCTCCTGCCTCTACAAAACTTTCTGGTCCATTGTCAGGACTCAGCTTCCCAGCGCAGAGCAAAGTTGTTCTTTCTATCTCTTGGCCTACCAAGTCTTCTACACAGCTGTTCTAGCCACATCTTGAGGTCCAAGATGAGCTATTCCTCCAGTACCCATCAATCCTATTTTCTTCTTCTTCATGTTCACTTTCCTCCTGGTTCCCAGCACTCCTTTTGTGTTTCTCTCCAGGCCACTGTTTTCCATATTTCAGCACTTAGTTCTAGAGAAGCTAAGTCGCTGACACTCAGCAATCTGCCATTTTTTCCAGATCTCTAGAAATTTTCAACAGTTTTCTCTACCTCTACAACTTTCTATTTATGCTAGAAAGTTAAGGGTTTGGATTTAAGGTCTGTTTTTAAAAGTGTACTGCCTCACTCCTCCTATTCAATATAGCTTTGGAATCATTAGCTACATCCATAAGACAAGAGGGAGAAATAAAAGGAATAAGAATAAGTAAAGAAGAAGTTAAATTATCACTATTTGCAGATGACAGATACTTTACTTGGAAGCCTCAAAAAAACTCCACCAAGAAGCTACTAGAATTGATATACAAATTCAGCAGCATAGCAGGATATAAAGTCAGTACTCAAAAGTCAATAGCATTTCTCTACACAGATAACACCCTGAAAGGGAAACTGTAGAAACAATACCTTTTACAGTAGCACAGTGGAAAATGAAATACCTTGGAATTCATCTAACTAAAGAAGTTAAACATCTTTTCACAGAAAATTATAGTACTCTGAAAAAAAAGATCATAGAGGATTTCAGAAAGTGGAAAGATATACCCTCTCCTGGATAGGAAGATCCAACATACTTCCAAAACTGTTGTACAGATTCAGTGTAATCCCTATCACACTACTAACAAAATACCTCCTAGACCTAGATAAATTATTCTTACAATTTATTTGGAACCAGAAAAGACCTAGAATAGCAAAGGCAATCCTGGCCAACAAACACAAGTCAGGAGGCATTACAATTCCTGACTTGAAATTATACTACAAACCTACTGTGATAAAATCAGCATGGTATTGGCAACAAAATAGACCTGAGGATCAATGGAATAGACTAGAAGATGCAGAGGCCCCTATGAACACACTCAACCACTTGATCTTCGACAAAGGGGCCAAATGCTTACTGGAAGAAAGATAGCCTCTTTAACAAATGGGGCTGGAAAAATTGGCTCCCCACATGTTAAAAACTAAATCTTGACCCAGATCTATTATCATGCACTAAGTTAAAGTCAAAATGGGTCAAAGATTTTAACATTAAAACAGAGACACTCAATTTCCCAGAAGAGAAAGTAGGAGAAACCCTTGAAGACATGGGGGCAGGCAAAGAGTTCATGAACAAACATATATATGCACGGGAAACACTTGAAAGAATTAACAACTGGGACCACTTGTTATTGAGAATTTTTTGCATGTCAAAAGAAATTACCATCAAAGTGAAAGGACAACCCACAAATTTTGAAAAAATCCTAACTCATAAGAACTCAGACAAGGGTCTGCTCTCTAGAATTTATAAAGAACTAAAAAATATCAGGGCCCCTAAATTTAAAGACCTAATCCAGAAATGGGCATCTGAGATGAACACACACTTTCCAGAGGACGAAATTAAAGAAGTGAATAAATATATGAAAAAATGCTCCACATCACTAGTCATCCATGAAATGCAAATTAAAACATCACTGAGATACCATCTCACTCCAGACAGAATGGCTATCATAAGGAAATCAACCAGCAACAAATGTTGGACAGGTTGCGGGGAAAAGGGAACACTTCTCCACGGCTAGTGGGAATGTAGACTGGTACAACCATTATCGATATCAGTGTGGAAACTCCTTAAGAAACTAGGACTGGAAATACCATTTAAGCCAGCTATACCCATACTGGGAATTTTCCTGGAGGAACTGAAAACATCTTATCTTAGGGATATATGTGTACCTATGTTTATAGCAGCATGATTTGTGATAGCCAAATCTTGGAAACAACCAAGATGTCCATCACATGAGGAATGGTTGAAAAAGATGTGGTATTTTTATACAATGGAGTATTACTCAGCTGTAAAGCATGATAAACTCGAAGCCTTCATGTTTCAGTGGAGGCCATTTGAAGACATACTTATAAGCAAAATAAACCAGACCCACATGTGCAAATATCATATAGTCTCCCTAGAATAACTCAAAAGAAGAATTGCAAATAGAAAAGTATAACGCAATTAAAAGGAAAGCAAAAACTTGAGGGCTGGACAACGAGGAGAGGGCAAGGAGAAACGTTGAGAAATATGACAGAGGCAAGACCATTCACTTATACACACTAGATGAGTAAGACAATGATCCTGAGAAACATCAGGAGATTTTTGAAACCAGCAATTAACTGGTAAGATTCTCACCCCAACTAATTATATATGCTGATACCTGTGAACCAAGCAACTACACTGAATTTAACAAAGTGTAATAGAAGGGCCACACTCCAAAGGCCTGCCATTCTGATCTTCTAAATATGTACTTTTTGTCATGACATACCAGCTATTACTACACTGTCCTTTTTTAAAGGGTAGTAAATGAAAAAAAAAAAAAAAGACAAAAACAAGACAGTCATGCTACAATGCTACTATGCTGTATATTGATGGATTTCTAAATATCTATGTTCATTCCTATTTTTAAAAAAATTTTTTTCTTCTTCATATTCTGTACAGACTTAGAGTTTAGTATCTCAGTACTTGATGGAAAATACATATACCATTTTATGCCTATGATGTCTGATATTTACACTAATAGTATGGTAAACTGAACTGCATATGTTGCAGGGTAATAATAAACTTCTCTAGTGGAGGGTTAATAACCTATGATTGCAGATTAAACATTGGAGAAAAAGAACGGCTGCAAGGTCAGCCAACATTTTGGCCCTAGCCTTTCAAGGTCAGTGAGTATTCAGGACATAGGAGAACCTATACTGTAACATCATGTAACTCAGTAATGCCACAAATTTTCTGATCAAGGAGATTATGGGGCCACAAAGGAATGTGATCAATGATGTATAGTGTGCCTAAGGAGAGTCACATGGAGAGAAAACTCTCTCTCAGGCTTCCACAGAGAGCAAATTGGTCAAGCAATGGCTGTGACTCATCCACAAGGCTGACACTGACACTGACAAGGGATTTACAAAGAGTGGTACAACATTACAGGATAAACTCTGAGGGTACCTGACTGACCTTATCTGATACAAAAGTTAAATTTTTTGTTATAAAGGTCTTGCTTTAACTGGATCTTAACCATCCAGCAGAAAAGTATAAAAATGGAGGTATATAAAATAAAGTTATATTAATATAATGAGCTGTGAATGGCTCAAGTCAACAAATTCTGTGGACTTCCTACCTCTATTGTGGACTGCTGATCTGTGTTGGATTGTTTTATTTAAAAATATAGATAGATAAATAGATAGATAGATAGATAAATAGATAGATAGATAGATAGATAGATAGATAGATAGATAGATAGATAGATAGATAGAGATATAGATATAGATATATATAAAATTAGCCATCTATGTTGTGAAAATCTGTAACATATGTATTTTTGTATGCTACCCTGCTTATGTCAGTTGTTCTCTTTGTTTTTGCTTCTATTTTTCACTCTTCAAGTTAAAATACAAATGAATTTTAAAAATAAATAAATAAAAGCATACTGCCTCAAAAGTTTTGTATCTTCTTTATTTTTTTTTTCTTTTTGAGACAGGGTCTCACTATGCAGTTCAGGCTGGCCTTAAGCTCACTTTGTAGCTCAGGCTGGTCTCGAACTCACAACAATCCTCCTGCCTCAGCCTCCCAAGTGCTGGGATTACAGGCCTGTGCCACCATGCCCGGCATTGTATCTTCTTTAATCTCAGTCAAAAATTAAAAAGTGTGAATATCAATTGAATTCAATCAAGCTTTTTCCAGAAATCCCTCTGGGTCAAATATTATACTGGGGTTTGGATATACTTGCCATGACCTTGCCATGTACATCATGCCATACAGAAAGCCCAGCATGGCTAGTCATTCATGACCCAAAATCATGTCAATTGAATAAATGGGGAGCAAGATGAAGAGCTCTGTTTTAAAATAAGCTCCTGTAATTTAGGGGAAGCAATAAAAGAAATTGGCCGGTTTTTGAGGGCTCAGAAATTACATACACTCAGTCTCATTAATAACACATTTTTCCTTTCCTCATACTCAAGGTTTGCTCCCCAGGGTTCTAGAATACAAAATGAAATTGCTTTCCCTTTACTTCATTTTCTTCATTTGCCACACTCCTCATCTCCAGGGTAAATTAATAGTGAGAGCAAAAATCAGAATCCTTTCTTGTTAATGAAAAAAAAAGCAAAGGGATGCAGGTCAAATGTGTATTTTAGAAGCCGGTCATTTTGATTTTTTTTAAATAATAACCTCTCAGAAAACTTCTCTAAGAAATTTCACTGGACACTATTAAATTACCAGTCATTCTTTTTTTCAGTTTCTTCAACCTTTTCCCCTTGGTTTCATTTTTACAGCCTTCTAATTATTTGTTTCTCCTAGATGCTACCTTCTTTCATACTAAAGTCAAAAGCTGTGTGCTATCATAAAAGATACAGTAGTGCATGGGAAGGATGCTACAGAGTAATATTGGCTCTCTGAGGAATCCCTGGGGCTGGGTTGTGGAGATGAGACAGTAGATGTAGAATGAACACATACCGGACTCTAAGATACTTGAAAAATATAATGTGTGCCCCAGATGACAACTAGAATCAGCACTAATTTGATACTTTCTCCCAGAAACAGTGGCTTGTGATGTGAAGTGCAGACAGCCCCACAACTGGCAGGAACAGCCTCCTATCTGCAGGATTTGGCCAGCTTACCACAAGGGTATCCACCACTTGACAGGTTTGCTCACAGACCTCTACTTACAACATACTCACGTTCACTATGTGACAGTAACTCAGCTATGTGGTTCATGGAGAGATTTGTCAGCCTTGTCAAAAAGACTCTCCACAAGCCACTTGGAAATGAGGGGTGTGGAGGAGGTGTCAGCACTGATAAAGCCCTGTTGCAAGTGCTCTCAGCTCTTCCAGGCTCTATCACAGCCCTAAATTATGCTCCATTTGACTAAAGTTCTGCAACCTTTCACTTGCTGCTTCTGATGGTAGGAAATTCACTGAGTCTAGGTTTGCCAGACTCTATCCGTTGGGCCTCTATTATCAGTTCACTGGAGACTCTGCTTGCTTTCACTGGTAATTCCTTCCTTTTCTATTTCCCAGTTTATTTTTTCCTCCAGCAAGTCTTATTTCAATTTTCCTCCTATTCTCAGTATGGAAAGCATCATGATAAAGATATCCTCTTAAGTTACCACTAATTTATTACCAAACACACACACACACACACACACACACACACACACACACACACATCTCTCTTCACACACATTGATCTCTCTTCATGCAATCATTTAGCTCCCTGATTCGGGTCTCAGATAGACAAAAATCTACCCTTTTAAATTTCCTATTGTAAACCATTCAAATCTCATCACCGGGTGTCTAGGATTTATTTTATCATTGTGATAAGCTGGATTATCCAAAACACATGCACACTCCTCTTTTCAGGCATTCTAATTCACAGGCTCCATAAATAGAGTGGACAGGAGAGAGGGAATCTTGGGTAATAAGAGAAAATTTCATGAACATCCCAGACACTGAGGGAGCATATACTAAAAATAATCAACCAAAGCAACAAATGCAAGGTTTGCCGGGGGAACAAAGGTTATGAAAGGGGATGCACTTATTTTTCATGATACAAACAATTCTATTGACTTTAAGTTTTCATTCCAAGACCTTCCGGTGTCCTTCAGTATTTGATGAAGATGAAATGGAACAGGGTCACATGTCATGTCACTTTGATAACTTAGCATTATGGTTGGTTGGGAAATAAGACCAGGCACATGTGGCTTACAAATTTGCTTGCTATAAATTCCCAGCACCTGTTTATAATGCACCTTTACTGAGAAAACAGCTCCAGTAACATTACATAGCCTGCCTTACGAATGCTATTAACCATGTCTATGGCATGTTACAAATTTAAAAGGTTTTTAACTTTGCAGACAATCCATACGTTTATGAATTAAAAGCCCCTAAAATAAATCATCCTTGGTAATGAAAAGGAAAAGAAGGGCCTGATATAATTTCTATTTGTCAAGGTATAATGATGTCACCGTCCATTTATCCTCTGCACTTAAAGGTTGAAGCTATTCAACAAATCTCTCCTCAGCCAAATACATCTGGTGCCTTAATGGAAGCCACGGCACAGGTTGCCGATTAGCTCACACACCACTCACCAATTAGAACAGAAGGTAAAACTTGTTTTTCCCTATCCTAAGCAATCCATTAGAACAATAACCTTGAATATAATGACCAGTAGTAAGATCTTAAAAATGTTTCAGTGTATGACTTTTAGGCGATATCTAAGCAATTTATAAAACTAACTATCTGTTCTTCTAGTGGTCTACTTTTATTCAAATTACTGCTTAGATTTACTGTTTCTGCAGCCAACACACTGTAATTCCTTTCATTACTAAAAGTACAAAATGTGGAATGAGGAGCTCTTATTCAAGTTTTATCCTAAAGACAAGCCTGCCATGAACAGCTGGGGAAACTTCACTGTTCAAGGGGCCCAAGAAAGGAGCCAACACTGAATTACAGCCTTCGTCCAGCTGACAATCTTTATGCCATAGGATGGACCGCATTTTGCAGGAGACTATCTTCCATATTGGTATATAGACCAGTGGTAGCCTTCCTAAGTATGGAGTACTAGTAATAGTGCAGGCTTAGGAAATGCTATGACAATGGTGCCCTCATGGCTGATGACTGTCACAGCAGAGTGACCCTCCATGTACCATAGAACACCATAGTCCCAGCACAGTGTTACCAGATATCACCAATTCCTCACCTTGGATTCAGTGCCAGTTAAATTCAAATCAAATATGCCAAATACAAGAAGCATCTTCAAGCTCCATTCAAGTTTGCGGCTGAACAAACCGAGTCTATGACACTTTGATACCGTCCAAAGTAGCATAGCTCATAAAGCATAGAGTTGGAACTGGAACTCAGTGCCTCTTAGATCTAGAAACTTTTTTTCTTATTTGTGATAAAATTTATATATACAATTCATTGTTTTATTCATTTGGAGTATATAATTCAGTGATATTTGGTATATTCACAATATTATCTGCCCACAACTACTACCTGGATCCAGAACAGAACAGCTTCATTGTGCTAACAGGAAACCCTCTGCCCTTTAAGCAGCTACTCCCCTCCCCATACCCCTAATCTCACCTCGAGTACCACCAATCTGTGGCCTGTCCCTAAGAACCACAGAGGCCCTCCTTGCCCCCACTGGTGAAATATGCAGGAGGCCTTAGGCTGCTGGTCATAACCCCAAACAAAATCAGAGGGACTAAGAGTCAAAACTAAGCAGAAGAAAAAGAAACATGATATTGTTTTGAGAGTTTTTTTTTTTTTTTTTTTTTTTTGGTAACTTTTCTTATAAATCTGCATTTTCCATTCCTGCATCTCTTCACAGCATGCAAGTAATTTAAGGATGTGAAGGGAGGGGAATCCTGGAACAATAAGGTAGGGGAAGGGGTGACAAATCCCAGTGAATCCAGTCTGGCAAACAAGCATGAGGAACAAAAAAAAAAAGGAAGCAACCATTAAGTGACCGCATACATACATACACAGGCTTATGAGGGAAGAGAGTTGTTCCAGTCGTGAGAAATTATACAAGAATAAGAGCATTTAAGGAGTAAAGATGACTTTCTTTAAACTTTTCAAACATTATTTCACTTTTTATATTGTTTACCTATATTAAAAATTAGAAAAAATGAACTAAAAAGATATTCTGTTTTGAAACAAAGAAACAAAAATAATTTTGTAAGATTGAACTAAACTTCCCTCTTTTCTAGTTAGGTATATAATTTTGTGCTGTTGCTGCCTTTTTAAAAATTCTGTTTATTATCTGAGGCATTTTATTAAAATAGTAATTTAAAAAAAAATTAGAGCCCACCGGCCTGTTGGGTCTGGGAAGAAGGGAAGACTGCATGCTTGGTGAGTGAGCCATATATTCCGTGGCCTGCCAGCTAACTAGAACAGGACAAGAAAGAGTGGCAGGCAGGGAGGTTATACTTTGCAAAATTACTGAAATTTAGACAGTGAACTCTTTCTGCATAAACCTGTCTCTATCTTCTTGAGTTCCTCAAGAAGTGGCTTTTGGAGTGGCCACTCTCACTAGGGCCGTTATTTAGGGTACTCTGAGAAAGGAATTACTGTATTAAAGCTTGTTTGAAGGTGCAACACAATGGGACCCAGTGAAAAATCTCTTGTAAGACTTGTTTGGTTCCCAAAGAATCTGGCCCCATCATTACCCAAGATCTACACTCAATTCAAGTGAACCTGCATCCTAAGACTGGCCTTGTACCTTCTGAGAGAGTACAACTCAGGCTCCACTCTTCACATCTTCATCATCTTTTGCCCACCCAGGTGAGTCTCTGGGTCCCACTGTTCCTTACTCCCTGCAGACGGCTCCAACCCACTGCCAATCAGCCCAAACATTCAGTTTTATATGAGAGTCAAAGAAAGGGGTGCTAGGCTTCCAGTGGGGTACAAAGTTGAGAAGAAAAAAGAAGAGGTGACTCTTCTAGGATATTTAGGATTCAGTTCCTGAATAGACAGGAGAGAAGACTTGCAGGTAACACAGCCAAGCTATGTCACTTAAGTGAGTTCCTGCCTGGGAGGATCTGAGTGCTGAATCACAAAACGAGAGCACCGGCCCACTGGTACTGTGAGGGAGTACTTGGTGACCTGAGCCTTTCTCACACTAACATTGGCTGAGCTCTCCTCCCTTGCTCTACCAGCTCTCATACACATGAGAGCTTCAGGGGGCAGCTCTCACCCCCTTCCTCCATTAATCTCCATCTGAGTAACCCCAATCCCAAAAATGTTTCCCTGTTGTTTCTTTCCATAGTGCATGTATAGTCTATAATATAAAATGTAGTACATGAAGGTAATTTGGAGCTATGATTCTCAACCCTTAATATGATCCAATTTAGGTAACAGTAACCCATCATGCAAACTCCTTTATAAATTCAGATTTAGGTTTAACTCTTCCTTTAACCTTTCCTGTGCGACCCTGGAAATTCTCATAACTTCTCTTTAAAACATGGGAACGGGGCTGGAGATATAGCTCAGCAGCATAAGAGCCTGCCTGATAAGCACAAGGTCCTGGGTTTGATCCCCAGTACCACAACAAACAAACGAACGAACAAAAGAAAGAAAGACATGGGAATAGGAACACCTATATGAAGCATTTATAGAATTATAAGCATCCAAAGAGATATAATATGCAGAACTGTATTGTGAAATAGATATACATATATTGTGTATAGCAAATATACATATATTGTGGATTTATGTCAAAAGCCCTTGTCTTGTGCCTTGCAATTTAGTTGTGTCTTTCTTTCCAATAATCATCAGTTAATTGAATTTTTAAAAGAAAACTGTGATATCTCCTTCTAAGCTACTTTTTAAGCTAAACTATTTTAATTCTTTCATGTTATAGATAAGCTAAACTATTTTAATTCTTTCATGTTATAGATATATATTTAAATGGTTGCTTGAATATGCCAGTTAATTAAATGAGCCAATTCTTTTCAGGTATCCCTGTCTTATTGACTTTATTCTGTCTTACCTGTGTGATAGGAAGAAGAAAACACACACAATTTTAAACTGGGAAATGTAAACATGAATTGGGTTAAGTGTATCCGTTATGGGGTTAAAGTAAGATAAAGACCACAAGACAACTAAAAATGCAAAGACTTTTTTAAAAAGGTGCTAAGGAGAACAAACTTTCTGAGCTTTCTGGAAGTGCTTTTTCAACACAATTTTCATGCTAATTATAAATCATTTGAATATATGCAATAAAAAAAGCTGCTTGAGAACCTAGTGCTTGGTACAACCTGTCCTTGATGAAAAACAAAGCAAGTAAACTATTATAAAGTCATTGCAATGACTTCCAGAGCCTACCCAGGGTGCCCTCGAGTGCCCTGAAATGTTCATCCTCGTCCCACCAGCCCCAGACACAACAGCTTCGGTGATCCTTGGAGATGCTCCTTGGAGGTTTGGCTCTGGATCCTCACTGAGCTCAGAGGCCTCGACTCATAGAACCATTTGGCTGATCATTCCCTTTCCTTCAGGTCTTTGTCCAGTGGCCCCATCCTCCAGCAGGGCTAGCCTGACCATACTGGCTGCACCTGCAGTTCTGTAATTCTCCATCTTATGCACCATTACCAAGCTCTAATTTTTTCCTGAGCACTTATCACCACCTACCATATTAGAGAATATGCCTCCCAGATGAATGAATTCCTTCTTCCTGCTAGAACACAAGCTACACAAGGCAAGGAATTTGTCTGTGCTACTTACTTCCAAACCCCAGGATCCAGAACAGTGTCTGTTAGGCAGATATTCAATAAAATATTTTAAACAAAAAATGCCACAGATATCCTGTGTGTGTAAAATAGGACTGGATTTCAGAAACCCAACCAGAAAAAGAAGATTCTGGGGACAATGCAGATCTCTTTCTAGTAAGAAAATGAAAAATAGTTAGATAGAAAACATTAGAACAGAGAACATGAAAAACAGCAATGGAGGGCCAGCAAGATAGTTCAGTGGACTAAGTGCCTACTTTGGCAAATGCAGGGACCAGGGTTCAATATGCCACACTGGCCCCACCCCCAGGGTGCACAGAACCAGGTGAGCAAGTCTAGGCATGGTGACACACATCTGTAATCTTAGTGCTAGGTAGGCTGGAGATAGGAGGATCACTACAAATCTGAGCTGCATAGTGAGACCCTGTACCAAATATGTAAATGAAAAGATATTTTTCTTTTCATTTTCAATAACAGTAGAGAAGAAGAAATGGAAGTAGGATGATGGGGAAGAAGTATTGAATCCTCTTGCCAACATGGAACCCATGAAGGCTTTTCTACACAGTGTACCAGGACCAAGGTTCTCTTTGGTTTTGCTGTTTGAAGGTGGTCAGCAAGGAAAAGTGATTAAAGCTAAAAAGCTTCACAGACTTCTGAGTGGCCTGTGGATTCCTCGAGGCCAGAGAGAAGAGCAGATGAACAAGAGCCAAAAAATGTCCCAAAACAGTGAAAGAGCCAAGGAGGAAAATCCTTCATCTTCAACATATTGGTCCATTTTGTTTTGCTACAGTTAAATAACTAAGGCTGAGTACATTATACAGAAAAGAGGTTTAGTTAGCTGACAATTTGGAGCCTGACATCCAAGCCTGGTTGGCCCCCCTGAGGGCCCCTTTTGGTCACATGACAACATACTGGAGGAACAGGAAAGAAGACAGCTTGCAGGCAGAAGAGGCCAGGCCTGTGAGATGGCCTCACTGTGCAACAACCCATTCTTGCGAGAAATAACTCTCTGGCTCCATGAGACTAGCACTAACTTCAGAGGACAGCACCCCCATGACCTAACTACCTCTGTTCTGGCCCTACCATCTGTCATTGTCACACTGAGGACTAAGCTCCAGCATATGAAGCTTTGGGGATCACAGTCAAACCATTTCCAAGCAATCACCATGGCAGAAAAGGTCGTTGTCACTCCAAAACCGAGAAGGGAAGAAGAGAGGAGAAACCAGCCAGCTCTACAGATCAGGCAATGTTCATAGTACATATCTTATGAGTGACAAAGTTCATCAATATGAACCTGATCCCAGCAGACTTGGAAAGTGTGTGTGCCTGTGTGCAGGCATGCATGTGCATGTGCACGTGCATGTGTGCATGTGTATGTGTGTGTACTGGATAGAAAGAGATGTAGAGAGCATGGTCCATGGTTTAACCTAACTGACACTTGCTTTCACAATTCATCTGAGCATGCCTGGTATTCCTCAAAGACGTTATATGGACCCTTCATGACTGGGCACATCTACAATTCAAACTATATGCAGGTAAGTCCAAGTCAGTGCAAGTGGAGACTATATTGCTTTATAATGTGAATGCCATCATACAATGGAGAATAATGAAGGACTTAGGTATCATGTATATGTTAACTTCTTATTTTGCCCTCATACTTTAATCTGTTTCCCATAGCACCCTAATAAATTTCCCAGAAGAAGGAAGGGAAAGAGGAAGGGGTGGAACAAACTAAAGGGAGGGAGGAAAGAGAAATATCACTTGGATCTCTCAAACACTATCCTCCCTTTGTCACCTCTCCCTCCTCATATGAAGCCACCTCTGCAGCAGCCTGGCCTCTGCTACATCCCAACTCAGAGGCTTCATAAAGGGCTAACATACTTAATGTAATCTCGTAGGAGACTGTATATCAATAGAATTTAGCACAATTCACAGACTGACTCCACTAGTTACTTATCTGCTACCCTCAAGTCAGAAATGATCCCAAGTAGTTGGAATGGGAGGACGGTATTTTCCTCTATAAAAAACAACAAGTGACATACTGGTTCCTTATTTTTTGCTATTCCCTCATCTCATCCATTCTCAACAAGATAAACCTAATCCTGTTACACATTATGGAAGCAGGTTTTTACCCTGGAATTGGGTTACTATTGATCTCTAGCCAGTCCCATTCTCACTGCACACAATGGAGCCACAAGATCCCTCTTCAGCCACTACTCTGGGTGACAGAGCTTACCCCTATATTCTTTCAAGAGATGACAACGCATCATAATACAGCAGTTGAGGCTTTTATCTGTTTCTATTAGCAGGAGTTATTTTAACAAGCTCTTCTTTGAAAGAGAACATGACACACTAAATGACAGTCTGTCCTATTCTGTGGGGAGCCCCAGTCCCAATGACTAGAGCCTCTTTAAACATAGGCCTTTCTATAGATTAAAACATATATTGTAAGCATCAATGTTAAAGTTAAAGCAAAAGTTCAGAGGTGCAAAATAATTTAAATGTGCCCAAGTGCTAGTAATAACATCTCTGAAATTTCAACAGTGAGTTATGGATATGTGGAATATTAAAAATGCAAAGCAAACCCAATTTGCATTTGCAATGCCTCCTAGCTGTTACTGGGGAGGAGGAAATTGCTTTCTGCTGAATTCAAGGGCACACTATTTAGTGCTGTATTTAAGTCAAGGAGGAAAATCACTCATTTTTATTCTACCACTTAACTTGTGCTTATGTAATCTGTCTGGCACCAGAGTCAGTTGTCTGATATTATTTTCAATCACAGAAAGAGAATATATAATTCAATCATTACACCTTTATTTTCACTTGCTTGACGATCTCACAGAGCCTTATTACCACCAGTAAACCCCAGCCTGTCATCAATCAGCACTTGGCTCCAAGACTGTCTCCATCAGACAGCACCAGTCACAAGTATCACAAGTATTGTTCTTATTTTGGGGATGAGTATGAGGAGAAGCAAAGTTACATTTGATCTGTCAGAAGAGGCAGAAAATACATTTTCCCTCCACCTTCTACAGGCCATTTGTTTCCAGCAGGTAAGTTCTTCATGGCAGACTGGATAGGTATGCAGATTAACAGCTAATAAGTAGCAAAGTAGCAGCCTACATTCAATTTTGTACCTCCCTCCACTTTGTTTTTCTTCCTTTACAACTAGTTCTTCCACCTCCTCCTCTGTGTCTTACCTACACATTCACCATAGTACAGGGTGGGCATATGGCTATTACCTGCAGAAATGGACAGAGAGCAGCTCTTCGTGCAGAAGAGGAAGCTGTTGAGGTCTCTTATAAGAGACACCCAAGAAGAAAGACAGCTGGAAGGACTTAAGTTCAAACAAAGTCACCCATAATGTTGGGTCCTTGGTCACAGTGATAAAGAGAAGCAACACACTCAGTGGACCAGGTCAGCCAGAATCCCCATGGTAGAAAACACCACTTGGTGCTGACCCATTTGTGACTGATCTCTGTAATTACATTTGGTGGCCATGTTGGTCAGACGGTGCATGGTTTCCTTTCTCTTTGTTTCCTCGTCCCGATAACTTCACAAGGAGTCACTGCTTTCTTTTTTGTTTATCTTGGATAGATGTGATGGGATCTCTGCAGTGGATTTTAAGCTCCAGTGTTATAGAACTATAGGAGACATACTCAGAAATTCTATATCATTAGAGACTGGGGTAGAGTCTAAGGGTCTGTGTTTTTAATACCTACTCCCATTAAGTTGTGCTTTGGATAGTTCAGGATTATTCTTTGTGAAAAAGCCTTTTTGAAGGCCACAAGAGAAAAACAATGCTGCTGTATGGTCCTGTATGAATACTTTTCCATCCCACATTCCTTTCCTCCTCCTCTCACACAGTCTCTATCTCTGCCTGCCTGTCTGTCTGTCTGTCTATTTCTCTCTTTCTCTCTCATCTCTCTCTCTCTCTCTCTCTCTCTCTCTCTCTCTCTCTCTCTCTCTCTGTCCATTCTCTGAAAGATCAAGATATTTCTTGTTTGCTGCTTTCTAAATCAAAACTCTTTTTGTCAGGCTGTCATTACAAGACAAGAACATTACCTTTACTTCCACAAAAATGCAGAAATGACTCCCCAGCATCATAGATGAGGCACAGGAGATCCCGAGAGAGACGCACACAAAACACTGAATTGTAGATCAAGACCAGCTTCATAAAACCAATTCCCCTGTTTTTCTAACAAATGAAACATCCCTGGATTTGGTAAGATGGGATTTGGCAGTTCTACACAAGGAAAATGAATAATTATAACTTAGGGGATCATTCAAAAGCCACAGAATTTCCTTATATATTTATAACATGCAAATAAAAAGCAGGTGAGACATGCTAATTAGGAATATCACAGACAACAGAAAGCCCATCTGGCACTTGAAATTTCAAGCTCAGTCTCTGTCTAGGTAATAGTTTAAAAATCAGAATTCCAACCATTGTTTTGAAATATATCAGATAGAAATGAGGGCAGACAAATGAGCGATTTATGATTCACACATTACACACTTCATGAATTAGCTGCTCTTTTCTCTCTGTACAATGAGGAATGGGTAAATTCCAAAAACTCCAAAGAAATGGACCAGATGTCTAAGTTAAAGACATAACAGGGAAAGGAGTCCATATTGAGACAAAATATTGCCCCCTTAGTCCTGTACCTATCGTAACTCACCTGCTTTATCCATTCTAGCTGGTTGGTGCTGTGTGACTTTTCAGTTCACCTGAACGGGACAGAAGGAAGGGCAGGTGGGAAGGGACTCCCGACGGAGCACCTCATGAACCTCATGTTCCTTTGGAAATTTCCAAGTGCTGATTCCCACTATTATCACCATTTTGTCCCCTTATAAACAGTTTCTATGACAATTACATAAACAAATTAAAGATAAAACCCTTTCCTTGTTTTATTTTAGCACAATGGAAACCAAATAAAATCTGCTCTCCCCCTTGAAATATATAAAACAAGAGGCTGCCTCAATGCAAAACCACAGTCCCTCTGACCATGCCTGCTCAGTTTCTTCTTCCAGATCCAATGGGCATGGCCCCAAAGCCATTGGGCCTGCTCAGGGAACAATTTACATGTTCCAGCACAAAATCATCCTCTACTTACCGGGCAGTCTTTGTCCCCATGTGTCTAATAATAGACCTGTGCTGTAAAATACAACATACAACAGGAAATATGCATATATATATATATGCATATATATACTATATATATATATATATATATATATATATATATATATATATATATATAGTAACAAGATGGTCATTTCATCTCAAAGAAAAGAACGCTTAGGTGCATGATATGTGCTGGGACAACAAATCAGAGAATATTGCTCCAGTTAGGTCAGTACGACACGGAAGCTGGCCCAAGGGGAAATTATTACAACATAGATAACACTGGGTTAAAGTTACAAAAAAATGAAAAGGGGAAAATCAAGCTGTTTAAACATTAAACATTTGTTTAAATATTAAAGTAAAGTTAGCCTGACAGCAAAATCGATATTAAATCAGGCCTGGAAACTGTTTTACGACCTCAAACACTGGGCTTCTTAACTGCCAGTGTCATAAATGATGTCACTTTTCAGCATGATGGTGACTGCCAGCAGGCAGGTCAGAAATGCCAGCTTTAATTTTAAAATGTTAATTTGTGATATAATTTAGAGTTTACTCCCAGGGATAAGTGTCACTTGCTGGGCACAAGCCCCTCAAAGTGCTGCTGTGGGCAGAATGCATCCCTCCCGATCCCTTCCTGGAGCAGTGTTGTTTCCAGAGGGGCCTGCACATTCTCTTGAGTTTGAAGACATTAATAAATGGGTTGAGGTTCTTTTCCAGTCAATGAAGACAGATTGTTGAGGAAATCCTTCTAGAGTGAAAGGAAAGGAAGCTATAAAAAGTGGTGCTTGCTGCACAGCCCTCTGTGAGCAGCTTGAGCCATAAAGCCAGCAGTGACCACAGAGTCCGGCTTCAGTAGAACAAACAGTGGCCACCTGCCAACTGCACAGTGTGACTTGCTGGGTGGGGGGAGAGATTTTCTTTATCCCCCACCTTAAACCACCCCAAATAGACCTCTCTATCCTGTCCCCAAACTAGATGTGTCTATATGATTGGCACTGAAGAGCCTACCAAAATGCACGAATGCTTAGGAACAAACACCAAGCTTTGGCTTGTGCTTTACTGAAGTTGCTGTATCCCTGGAGGCAAAATGGTCTACAATGTATGTATCTGCCTTCAGGAAGTGGAGGTCCACATGGCATAGGTCCCCTTGGACGTGAACTTCAGCAGAACATAGCACAGGGTCCTTTATGTATGATGAGTTCATCATAGCCTAGAAATATGGAGTTCAACTAAACTTTTGTCACCTACAGTCCAGATACAAAGAAACATAGGAAAGCTAAAGGTCAGGGTGTGTGTGTGTGTGTGTGTGTGTGTGTGTGTGTGTGTGTGTGGAGTAATATGGACAAGAGACAATTTGTTTGCTAGGGCTGTCATAACAAAGTACAGAAACTCGCTGTCTTACAGTTATGAAGGCCATTGTCCCAAACAACCTGTCAGCCGGGCCATATTTCCCTGAAGGCTTTAGGGCAGTGATAGCAAACCTGTTAGAGCTTTCAATGACAAAAACCACCTGCTGCAGTATACATGCCATA